>APFE031488816.1:258928-273451 GCA_000404065.3 Pinus taeda
AGAATACACCAGAGTGATCAGTCATTCTATTCTCTAGAGCGGGGTTTGCTAAGAGAGATAGAATCAGTGATTGGGAGAGCAGCTGAGGGGCATTGAGTACAGAGAGACAGAGAGGCAGAGATAGTGCCGAGATAACAGCAGAGCAGCCAGAGAGAGAGACGCAGGAGCAACCAGTGCTTACGTAGGGCCATGCAGAGGTAGCTAAGTGCTGCGCAGAGCATTAGAGGGGCTAGCGTAGTTGACGTAGAGGCAGCTAAGTGCTGCGCAGAGCACTAGAGGGTCCAGCGTAGCTGACGCAGAGTCTCAGAGAGCTGACGTAGGGCCTCTTGGGGCTGACGCAGGCCAAGATAGGCTGATGCAGTGCCAGCGCTGGGCTAGGAGAGGTTGATGCAGTCCAGATTAGGTAGACGCTGGGGTTTTTGGGGCAGATTGGTGCTGAGTAGCTGTCGGAAGGATTATCCGGGGTTTCAACCAGTAGATTTGTCAGAAACCTAGAGGTATTACTACTAAGGAAATTCTCTGTTGGGTAGGCCAGTTTCAGCACCAAGATTTTACTCTGATATTGCTTGATAAGAAAACCCTCAGATAGCTGCACCGACTTTCCCATATTGGGTTTTTCTGGGGACATTAGTCCTAAAATAATGGTGTCATGTGGTGTGTTTGTTCTTGTTTCTTTTAGTTGCTGATCTGTAACATGTTGAGCATGCACTGGTGTTTATTTTCAGTATTTACTTTGTAAATAACTTGTTAAGGAAAAATAACAAGTAGGTAGGAATAAATTAGAAAAAGTGCATGAAGGGTTCCTAAATAAGTAAAATTCGAAACTTCAACAATAGATAGTTACCTTTAGGGATTGGGATTCTCCAAGAGTGAAATAAACCCCATCGTCTACGACATTGTTGTTGGAGGTGAGCTACTTATTCTGGTGGTATGTGTGGATGATCTAATTTTGACAGGGGCAGATAAGCTCATCCTGGAGTGCAAGATATATCTTGCAGGCGAGTTTGAGATGAAGGATATGGGGCTGATGCACTATTTCCTTGGGCTGGAGGTTTGGCAGGGTGATGGCGAGATCTCATTGGAGTAAGGGTAGGGCAAGTATGCCTTGAAGATTTTGAGGAGATTCCACATGCAGGATTGAAGGTCCATGACAATGCCTCTAGTCACAAACTGGAGCAAGGTAGATACATCCAGATTAGAGCGAGTAGATGCTTCATTTTATCAACAATTGATAGGGTTGTTGATGTATTTGGTGAACAAGTGGGAAGACATATGTGTTGCAATTAAATCTTTGAGTCAAACAGAGCACATTGGGTTGCTGCTAAGCACATGTTGAGATATCTCAAGGGAAATTTAGAGTTTGGATTGTGGTATGGACGAGTTGATGAGATGAGGCTTGAGGGATTCACTAATGTAGATTGGGTAGGGAGCTCACAGACAGGAAGAGCATATCAGGGTGCACATTCAGTGTTGGATCAACAATTGTTTCTTGGTTCAGCTAAAAGTAGAGATCAATTGCATTGAGTTCAACTGAGGTAGAGTACATGGTTGCTAGTTTGTTAGGGTGTGAAGCTATTTGGTTAAGGAAGCTTCTCGTGGGCATGTTTGGGATAGAGTTGGAGACCACCATGATCCATTGTGACAATTGGAGCTGCATCAAGCTCTCTGAGAATCCACTGCTTCGCGATCGCTCAAAGCACATCAATATACATTATCACCACATTAGGGATATTGTTTGGAGAGGTAAGTTTCACTCCAATATGTACTAATAGAGGAGCAGACAATAGACATTCTGACCAAGGCTTTTCTAGGGAGAAGTGTTGGAAAATGTAACTAGGTTTAGTCTTCATTAATGTATTTGAGTCATCATGAAATGTACTTGTCAAAAGAATAAATAATAATTATTATTATTATTGTAACAATGACTTATTAAAGCATGGGTTTCATGCTTGGGTCATCATTATATTAGTCAAAGTCCCCATTGTGGATTCCTAGGATTAATCCTGAGTTTATAGAGTCATTTCATATTCAAAGAGCCCCTTCTTGGGCTTTTGAATCATGTAAAAAGATTTACTATTGAGTCAAATATAATTTATGTATCCTCCACACCAAGTCGACCTAGAAGAGATCAAGTCGGACTAAGGACACTAATTCGACCTCACTTGGAGGCTATAAATAGAAGCAAGTCGAAGTCATTTGGAGCATCTCATCTCAAGTTAATTCGATATCTCAAGAGAAGTTGGAGAAGTGCGAAATAGGTCGAAGTGGGTCTAAGGAAGCTGAAGGAAGTGCGAATTGGGTGGAATCTAAGGAGAAGAAGAAAATCGAACTTTTGGTGCCTCTATCTCTTTGTTTCGTGCCATAATTTGGAAGATCGAAGTCTTCCAAGTTTCGCTGATGCCGGAAGCTTCTGCACAGTCGAAGTCATTGGAAAAGAGGTCAAAGATCTGGGAGGCTGACTTGGTGTGGAGGGAAGGTTTGGTCTTTGTCTAGGGTGAAGAGTCTCAAAGGATACTATTGAAAGGAAGAATTTTTGACTGGGTTTTCCCCTTGAGGGGGGTTTTGCCCTGGCATAGTGTCTACATCTTGTGTGTTGTTTTGTGATCTTCATACACACATAATATGGTAATTTCTTGATGAAAGATAAGATATTAAAAGAAGTAAAAGAAGCCAACACAACTGACTAGTAATTATCAAGAAAGGAAAATCAAACCCTAATCTATTTGCATTGATTTTCCAACAAGCATATTTGTTTATCTCATAGAGAAGTTGGGTGTAGTGTAGAACACCTTCCTCTATAAGAGGGAGTGTTGATTAGAGTAGAGAAGTAAGAGTTGTGCTTGCCTAAGTGCTAAGGCTAGTAGAGGGACTCACAAGACAACTTCTTTAGCAGAATATTAAATTATTTAACTATTTCCTAAGGTTGGACTTAGGAAAAATTAAAATTCCTAAGTTAACTTATGATTTGATCTCAGCCCTTGATCGTGATCCAATCTCAATCATTGAAAGTGACTTGAGAGTTTGGGTCAAAATTATAAGAGGAGATAGAGCAAGTGGTAGGCCAGTTCAACAAAAGTAGTGTGTTAAATTCCAAAAGTCACATATCCTCATCAAATGGTGCCCAATCGTCAAGCAAAGGCAGCCTCAACAAGGCATCTCCATCTAATAAGCCCATGTTAGCAATCCAAGCCACATGAAGTGGACATCATGGAGCTCCTCATCAAATGGTGCCCAATCATCAAGCAAAGGCAGCCTCAACAAGGCATCTCCATCTAATAATCCCATGTTAGCAATCCAAGCCACATGAAGTGGACATCATGGAGCTAGGGCATGATGTCATGATACAATGTAGTGTCTCATCCCTTCTAGAGGGATCTTGGATCATTATCATTTTCAAATCATTTGAAAAACATGTCAACATCCATCAAGAAGGTGCAATGCCAACCTAGTAATGTCTTGTCATCTTTGGGCTACATCGAATCTTCAAGCAATGCCCTGGCTCTTATGTGCAACTTTTTGGTCCTAGAGGAAGATGAAAGTGTCATCAATAGTGTTGAATGCATCCCACGACCAATGCTCCCAAAATATTGGTCAATGTCTTGGTTGTAGTGCCTAGTGGAGTCAATCAAGTGGGTTGGATGTCCTATCTAAAGTGATGGAGAAGCATCATGCAATCCCTCAAGGGATGGACGCTGTACTTGGGAGCAAGAATTTAACACATACTCTTAGAATCAAATGAGATAACATGATAGGTGCAACAACCATAAGAGTATTAGAGTGGTCCATATTTAGTGTAAAAGGCGTTAAAGTACTTTACAAAAGCATAATCTTCAAATGTCTTTCTAGATTATGATTTGTAAACAAGTTATCATGCTTAGGTAGGGGAGGGTTATCATATGGCCCTATTGGAATATCTATACATCAGTTCAACATTGCTTGCATCTTCCAATGTACATGTTTCGATTTTATTTGTCTTGGTTATATTAATTGTATTCATTGATTAGCATTGAGGGTAATGTTGTAGGAACAAACTGCCCAATTTATTAATTCTAGGATAGAAGTATAATTTTTAGGTTATAGAGGCATGTAGCAACAACTAAGGTTGACAATGTATCTTGTTTCCTATGAGATGTCTCTGAAATTGATTATATGTTTTAGAAGCAAGGATGTTTTTTTTTCTTGCATGGTTTGTGAACTTGTTTGCAAGGACCATCTTTTGTTGTTTTGGCCCATTACAAATATTTAATTATTTATTTCATGTTTTATAGGGCTTGATGATCTGCGTGATTGGACAAATAATGTACAAAAATCTGTTTCTCTCTATGTGGCAAAACGAGATCTTGAGGTTTGCATTTCTATTTTCACTCTTGAATACATCACTTACTTGCGGTTTAACTGAAAAAGGTGTTCCCTTTGGCTCTTGTTTGTTGATTAAACCATTGAATGAGATACATACATGGCTAGGGATTTGGTAATATTTTTCAAAAATATTTAATTTTTAATGTATTGAAACTTATAATATAGGTTATCACTTGTAGATTGCATTTTCAATTAGTACATTACTTTTGGTGGTGGTGGTCATCATGGCAATAAAGGGTTATCTATGGATTAAAATCATACAACTCAACTACTTAACAACCCAAAATGGAGAGTCTACTCATTGAATTGGCAAAAAACTCAATTTATCAAAAAATTGGGGAGCATAACTCAACAAAAATGGAAAAACTCAACTTAAATCTTGACAATAACTCTTCTTAATTAAATAATTGGCATTTGACAAAAATTCTATGAGATGGGTTAAAATTTGCAATTTGACTTAACATGCTTAAAAGCCCTACTATGATGTATATTGACAAATGCTTTACAAATTTTTTATCCTTGGGTTTAGGTCCAGAAACTTTTTTATCCTCATCTTTGATATTCACCCTTTGGTAGATTTTGCTATAGATTTGGTACTCTTGTCATTGCTTTTTGGTCAATAATAGCCATGACTTTGAAGTTTTCATGGTTTTAGTTATGTTCCTATTTTTGAGAGTGCTTGTCCTCATTTTTCAATGCCTTTGGAAATGTTCTCAATTCTGCTTTAATTGTGAAGCTAGTTGGTTTGACAAGGTTTTCTTTGTTTGACCCAAAGAATCTTGCTTGGTCTTGTTGGAGTATTAATAGTCCAATAGTGAGATGAAATGTAATAAATTCACGGTCTTATTAAATAACTTTACTAAAGTAATACGAGGTCATTAATTAGTGAAGTGGTTAAGAAAACTAGGTTGCACAACTACCTAATTAATTAAATAAAAGGGGATTTCTCAGATTGTATTAAATAACTTTGTTGAATAAAACCTATAGTCATTATTTTACAAGGTACGTGAGCAATTTTCAACTAGAGCTTCGTGTCAAAGTATGAGTGTCTTGGGATCAAAAGTTGGAGCAAGTCCAAAATTGAAACTATTACCTTTTGGGGTTACTACAATAGTGTTTTTAGCTTGCTCTAAGAACGCTTGGTTTTTTGACTTATTGGCAATGCTTGATGGGCATATGAATGATTTAGTTTGGGTAGATGCTTAACATTGGTTAGAGCACTAACATAGTGCCTTTAGTGACTAAATACAATAATGAGGTGGTTTCCATTGTCACCTTAGCACTCCATGTGAAATTTCACTTGAATTGCAACAACTAGAATTAATTCTTCTAACTGACTAAATTATGTAGTTTATTTTGTTACAACAAAATAATGAATTAATCACACTACAATTCTTCACAAATAAAAAACGTTGCGGAAATAAACTGGAAATTGAGAAAATGCTAGTGCATAATAAAAATTTGACACAGTTTATTTTGGACAATTGTCCCTAGAAAAACCCAACGCGGGAAAACCGACGCAACAAATGAGGGTTTTATTATTATGCAGCAATGAAAATTCTGAGTACAATCTTTGGATGCCCAATTGGATATCCAATAAGCAAAATAATATGGCCAAAATCTCTGTGAGGCAAATACCTCAACACCATGCCTAACCCTGCTCTAACAACTGGCAAAACTAGCTGCTTAGACAACCTCTGTGTAAGCATCTGCGCAATGCTTGCGTAGGCTCTACTCACTATTCCCCCATAACTGCTAGAATGATGACGTCCTAGCTGACTCTACCTGTGGAAGTGACTTGCTTGGCCTCCTGGAGATCTTTCGGGCCAAATGAAATTGAATCACCCTTCCTCTCAGCAAAATCGATCTCCCTTTGAAGCTATCTATGCAACCTCTCTAGGAAATATGACCCTTCTGCTATTGACTCTCCAAAATTGGAAAACTTCCTTCAGACTCATTGTCTCTACATCCCCTCTCTAGCTCTAATTATCCTGTGTTGAATCACTGCAACTAGAAAGCTTGATTTCTGCCAAGGAACTCCACCTCAAGTCTGTCTAGCTCCAACCCCACCAACCTCCTCTTATAATCTCTCGTTGGCTCACCAATGACCATGATTAAACCCTCATCAATGACGAAGATTAGCTCTGAGATGATGCTTGTGAGTTTCTAGAGAATTCTCACCTTTCTTAATTAATGCTTGTTAATTAATCATTTTCCCTAAGTTAGTCTTAGGAAAAAATTAATTACTGACTAATTAACTTAATTAAGTCATCTCTAGGTGTTTTCTCCTAAATCTGTCTAGGTTTTGGAGCTCTTTGTAATATCCCGAATGAGATATTTTGCGGAAATTGAACTCAACCAAAATTACTCCATGAAAAATTACTATTTAGTTAACAGAACATTTCCATGTAAAAATATAACCAATAGAATATGAAAAAATAACAAGAAGATGAATAGGAACAATCTCAACTTTTATTATAATGGAAATTGGGTTTAGATGCTGTTACAACAAAATCACTGAGATGGAAAATTGGCCTCAAGCATCTGCTCCAAAGCTATGTTGGCCCTCCAAAACTGAATTGAAATGCATCCAAAATCAGGGTTTCCCATGTAATACCATCCCAGAAACCCAAAGGCTAGTAAAAGAGATCCCACGGGACTAGGGTTCAAGGTTAACATCCCAAAAAAGACCTAGGCGACAAGAACACGGACCTAGTCCACTCTTTCTGCCGAATCCCCCCATTATTCCATGCCTAAGAGTTTCTATGATAAGTAAACTAAAATACTCAATTACTAAATGACAAGGCATACCTTTAGGCTTGGGAGGCCCACCTTCAAACATACGATCATGACAGATGGTTGAGGGACCACATCGCTGGCTCAGGTGGTGAACAAATGGCACAATGAGCTAGTTGGTGGCTGCAAGGGGTTGCAGGCTGTTCGCTGAGGACCGTCATGGAGAAATATTTTCTCCTAGGGATATCACCCACAAAGTGGTGGGTAATAGGACCTGCTCAAATAATTCTCCAAAGAGCTTCCTCAACCAAACTGCTTCACAACTAGCCATGCTAGCGGCAATGTACTCTGCCTCGGCAGTACTCAGTGCTATGGACTTTGCTTCTTGCTCATCCAACCAAGATATCATGGCAGATCCAAGGCTAAGACAACATCTAGACATACGCTTCCTTGACAACGTTACCTACCCAATCAACATCGGTATATCCATGAAGTTGAACATCTCTGGCATAATATCTCAAATCGATGGTGATCATCCCATGCAAATATCTCAAAATGTGTTTGGCAACAACCTAATGTGCATGGAGAGGTTCGGTCATGAATTGACTCAATGTGTTCACTACATAGCATATGT
Source organism: Pinus taeda (assembly GCA_000404065.3). NCBI lineage: Eukaryota > Viridiplantae > Streptophyta > Pinopsida > Pinales > Pinaceae > Pinus > Pinus taeda. The sequence continues at coordinate 266,658 of APFE031488816.1, forward strand.
CTAGATGGGTGTTCAATAGGAACATCATAGCCGCAATCAACTGTCTATATTCAAATGGATTCACCAAATTGGGTCCTGTAGCTTCTCCACATAGCTTCTTGAAATTCATTTCCTTTGGTGTGGGGAGGGAATTGCATTCTATCATTCCAAATCTCTCCAATAGTTTCATGACATATTTTCCTTGTGAAAGGAAAATCTCACCGTGCCTTTGCCACACATCGAGGCCTAGAATGTAGTGCATGAGTCGAAGGTCCTGCATCTCGAATTCAGAGGTTAACTCGCTCTTACACTTGATCATCAAGGGCTCACTACCTGTCAAGAATAGAACGTCAACATATAAAACCAAATTCAATGGCATACCTTCGACTACCTTGAAGTGGAGGTTGGGATCGACATTGCTTCTTGTGAATCCCAACTTCACCAAGTAACTATCTATGCAGGCGTACCATGCTTTGGGGGCTTGCTTCAAACCATAAAATGCCTTCTTCAACCTACAAACATGTGTCTTTCGGTCCTCTACTTCAAATCCTTGTGGCTGCTCAATGTAGACATCTTCTTGTAACATGCCATGAAGGAATGTTGTCTTCACGTCCATTTGATGAAGGGTCCATCCTTGACTTGCAACAAGAGAAACTATTGAACAAATGGTTGTATATCGAGCCGCAGGTGCAAATATATCGTCATAATCTTCTCCCTCTTTTTGGGAGAATCCTCGGGCCACGAACCTTGCCTTATATTTCTCAATGCTTCCACCGACTCCATGTTTAATCATAAATAGCCATTTTGAAGTCACCACAAATTTCCCCTTCATTCTTGTTACCGCTCAAACTAGCAGGGGACCTTAAGGGGAATGCCTAAAGGGAAAATGCTAGGCCAAGGGCAACAAATGGAGTCTTAGCCCGCTGTCACCTCAGCTAAGGATGCCATCTATTTACGGACTTTCACTGATGGGATGAGACTCGATAGGTATGGAGTCACTAATGAATTATAAGTCAATGGATATGAGTGACCCAAACCCTTTCCGAGAAGGTTTTGAAGGGTGGAGCTTGCTTGCTTTCTAAGCAAGGTACTATGTACTTCTATGGAAAGGAGGAGGATTTTGGGTGTTAGGTGTATGAGAATAGGCTTTGAAAGGAGCTCCCCACACCCTAAATCCTTGTTAAAGTTGGTATCCTGGATGGTTCTTGAAGAATGGTCCTTTGAAGGAGCGGGACCATATGGGGCCAAGTGGACCTGGTCTAGGGTATGAGGAAGGTATGAAATAATCAATGATTTCTTACCCTAGACCAAGTGGGAAGGATCAAATAAAGTATTTCACTTAATGATGTTGCTTTGACCTTGGGAAGTACTAGCCTTTTGTTGATTTTTGTAGCATCGGATGTGCTCTAGCCTCGAGATTTTGCAGAGAGGATAAGGCACATGCATTCTCCAATACCCATAAATCGTTTTGGAAAATTCCACCTAGAGATGGTTTAATTAAAATAATTAACTTTTTTAAAATGGTCCCTAAGTTTAAACTTAGGAAATCTGATTAATTAAAGGGTATTAATTAAATTAGGGGCAAATCTTCTAGAAGAAGACGAGGATTAACTCCCAGTTAATCTTAACCCTTGATTATGTTTTAATCTTGGTCGTTGGAGCTCCAACAAGAGATTATAAAGAGTTCGATGGGCACTCAGAGAACACTTCAAATGAGAGATCAGAGAGCGAATTTCTCAACTGTAGCACCGTTGTGTTGCCAGAGTAATATCGAGTGATCTTCTTGTAGTGAGGGACAGGGATAGTAGTTTGGAGGAGAGTTTTCCAAATCCAAAGCGTGTAAAGTAGAGAAGGCTTGGAAGGCTTGGAGCAACTCAGAGAGGCAGCGTAGAGCTTTAGATGGAGTTCGAAATCCAGTTGGGAGAGTCGAGATCCAGTGCTAGAAGCCAGGGTGTGAGACCGGAGGACCAAAAGGTCAAATTTATAGACAACAGGAGCTCAGTAGAGGAGGTGATGCAGAGCCCAGCGAATGTGACGTAGATCTGCGTAGGATTGATGCAGAAGCTGCGTAGAGGAAGCGTGGGGCCAGCCAGCTAGCCCCTGATCAATGTTGGATCTCCTAAATTAGTGTGAGATTTTTCTCACTAATTCTTTGCCAACATTTCTTTGTATCGGATAGCTAGTTTGGGCATCCAACGATTTGTACTCAGATTTACTACTGCATAATAATTAAAGCCCTCAGTTGCTGCACCGGTTTTCCCAAGTTGGGTTTTTCTGGGGACATTGTCCAAAAACAACTGTGTTGATATGTGTGTTTATTTCTCTCCAGTGCAGTTTTTAGTTTCCACAATATTTTATTTTGTGTAGGCTGCAGTGTATGTATTTCAATATTTGCCGTAGAAAATTGCAAGTAATTTAACGAGTAGGTGAAAATATTATCAGTTTGCTGCAGTAGGAATCGGGTAATCGATTTCTCACATGGTATCAGAGCACAGATCGTGAGCAGAAGAGCTCAGTTGCAGAAGGAAGAGGGAATTTGAAATTACTGCAGAGGTAGCAATTCGAAACCCTAGAGGCAGCGCAGTCCTTAGGCCAAGGAGGTCGAAGTTTTGAGGAGAAATCGATCTCTCTAAGTGAGTCAACAGAGAAATTCGATCTCCAGATCGAAGCTTTATAGAGACAGGGGTGAGCAACGTAGTTTCCTTATTGAGTAGATCTTCATTGGGGACACAGATATTTTGCAGCGGTTGCTGGAACATTCGCGTTAGAAGGAGAGAAGAGCACATACTGAGGGAATTCCTTCATCAGAGGACTTCCAACCAAGAAGTCTGAATTTTTTCTAACATGCAGCAGTAGTTGTGTGCGAGATTTCTCATTCTAGAAGGGAGTGCGAATAGATGTGCAACAACTACACAGAGAAGAAGAGGGAGCAATTCGTCTTTTTAGGAGAGATGGCATCAGCTGGGTTGAGAGATCAAGATCGGTTGGACGGAGCCTCCAACTATGTGATCTGGAAGGCTAGGATCTCTTGCCTTCTAGATGTTCATGATCTCAAAGCCTATGTCATTAGTGTGGTAGTTGTGCCCACCGTTGCAGATCCACTCAAGAAGTACAAGGCTGAGATGGTGAAGACTAAGAGGATCATTCTCGACGGGGTTCAAGATCATGTAGTATCCCATATAGTCGGCAAGGATACTACCTAACAGATGTGGGAAGCCTTAGCTACGCTATATGAATGATCTTCCGAGCAACGAAAGATGTACTTAGAAGAGAAGTTGAGATGCACGAGGATGCAGAAAAGGGGGCGAATAGATCCCTTCCTTAAGAGGCTTCAGGAAGTCTGGGATTAGCTGGCTTCAGTAGGGTTAGGGCCCCAACCTATAGAGTTTGTTTGATTAGCGTTGAATAACGTTTCCAAAGATTGGCAAGTGTTCGTCCAGAGCATCCTAGGCAGAGAACACTTGCCAGATTGGGAACATGTATGGGTTTGTCTGCAACAAGAGAAGATGAGGAGTGATCTGGTGAAGGCCACAATTAGTGGCAGTAGTAGCGGTGGGACGGAGGACGTGGCCCTTGCATCAAAGGGGCAACAGGTGCAGCGCAGATGAAAGAAGGATGTTTCAAAGATCAAGTGCTTCAGGTGTGGTGAGATGGGCCACTACAACACTCTGTGTCCTCTCAGAAAGAGGGACAAAGAGGGGAAGCAGGATCAGCAAGCTACATCCGTTGATATTGACACGCTGTCCCCTAGGCTGGAGGAAGACTTTGCAATGATTGCCGAGATGCCTCCAGTGGTGAGGTGGGGTGATCTAGAGCTGTAGCCTCAGAGAGCTATAGGATGGGTAGGATCCTTGAGGAATCCACCTCTTGGATCAAGACCTTGCTACGGGAGCCCATAAGTCAGTAGTCGCAGGATGGATCAGTGACAGTTGGTGCAGTCAGGTGCCAGAGTGATAGATGTAGTACCTAGTAGCAGGTTAGAGATTGAGCAGCGCAATTCAATTGGCACAGAGCAGAGTCAGCAACAGTGCAGAGACTAGCAGTAGCCAAAACTCGAATGACAGATGCATCATACTGACCACAGTTGGTTCTATATTTGTATGCTTTTTTGTTGCCGTTGTTGCAGTTGCAACACCAACAAATGGAGAGAGGGTTGCAATGTAGATGCAGTAGTTGACAGCAGTTCAACAGGGTCAGCAACAACATAGATGTAGCTCATATCAGAGTTGCACAGTAGTTGGTGGGCAGTAGAGTCAGACATCAACAACGCAGCAGGTGGTGTTGCAGAGTCAGAGTGATGCTTCAACAAGTTGCAGCACTAGAGCACATTCCTCGCTAAGAGGGAGTGTTGATTTCTGTAGCATCAGATGTTCTCTAGCCTCTAGATTTTGCAGAGAGGCTAAGACACATGCATTCTCCAATACTCAGAAATCGTTTTGGAAAATTCCACCTAGAGATGGTTTAATTAAAATACTTAACTTTTTAAAATGGTTACCAAAGTCTAAACTTAGGAAATTTGGTTAATTAATGGGTATTAATTAAATCAGTTTTGAATCTTCTAGAGGAAGACGAGGATCAACTCCCAGTTAATCTTAGCCCTTGATTATGTTTTAATCTTGGCTGTTGGAGCTCCAACGAAAGATTATAAGGAGTTCAATGGGCACTTGGAGAACACATCGAATGAGAGATCAGAGATCGAATTTCTCAAGTGTAGCAACGTTGTGTTGCCAGACTAAGATTGAGTGATCTTCTTGTAGTGAGGGGCAGGGATAGTAGTCTGAAGGAGAGTTTTCCAGATCCGGAGAGTGCAAAGTAGAGAAGGCTTAGAGAAACTTAGGGAGGTAGCGTGGAGCTTCAGAGGGAGTTCGAAATCCAGCTAGGAGAGTCGAGATCCAGTGCCAGAAGCCGGGGTGTTAGACCGGAGGGCCAGAAGGTCGAATTTCTAGATAACAGGAGATCAGCAGAGGAGGTGACGCAGAGCCTAGCCAGTGTTATGCATATCTGCATAGGATTGACGCAGAAGTTGCGTAGAGGCAGCGTGTGGCGAACCAACCAGTCCCTGATCAGTGTCAGTTCTTTTAAATCAGTGTGAGTTTTTTCTCACTAAATCTTTGCCAACATTTCTCTGTCGCAGATAGCTAGTTTGGGTATCCAATGATTTATACTCAAATTTACTCCTGCATAATAATTAAAACCTTTGCTGCTGCACTAGTGTTCCCAAGTTGGTTTTTTTCTGGGGACATTGTCCAAAAACAACTGTGTTGATATGTGTGTTTATTACTCTCCAGTGCAGTGCTTAGTTTCCGTAGTATTTTATTTTGTGTAGGCTGTAGTGTATGTATTTCAATATTTGCCGTAGAAAATTGCAAGTAACTTGTTCAAGTAATATAACAAGTAGGTGAAATATTTATCAGTTTGTTGCAGCGGGAATCGGGTAACCGATTTCTCACACCTTGGGGATGGTTGGGCAAGATTTTATCCCAGAGCTAGGGCTTGGATTTTCTCCCAACTCCACCATCAGAGTGTCTTCAAATTTGGAGGAGGGCTAGAAGAGAGGCCAACGCAGGAGACCCTAGGAGATCGAACTTTTTCAGTGGTTAATTTGCCGGGAAAATGATGCCATAGGCACCTCAGTGTGGCTACACTTGGGAGAAGATGAAGTAATAGGAGTTTTGGTGACCACCCTTGGTAGATCAGTGCCTTAATACTTGGGAGAATAGAGTCTATGTTGATTATGTGTAAGATTGCTTGGTTTCTAGTCAAGGAGGCCTCAAAATTACTTCACAAACCCTCTAGGTCAAGTGAAAGCAATCTTGTAGCTTTTATACTTCAAATGTACAAGAGGAATGGCTTGTCAAGGTCAAATTTTACCTCTAGGAGATTTCACTCATACTATAAGGGCCAATGCATGGAGATAACGTTATGATAAAGACAATCCCACAATATGAAGCAACAATTTGCATGCAACAATTAGCCTTAAAACAATGAAAATCCCATCCAACATATATGACAATGTAACAAGAATAACATAAAAAAATTCGTACTTACAATGCAGTAGAGTATATCCAACCACTCACAAATGACAATGACGAAGCTCCAAGAGAAGATAAACCAATAACCATACATCAAAATTCATCCATAAATTCTCCAATTCATCCTCTAGCAGAAAGTGCGAAATTCTCTAAAGAAGAGAGAGATCCAATCCAAAGTGATGATGAGAAATGATCTTACCTCACTTGTATTTATACACATTTAAGGAGTTCGAATTAGCCTCCTTGGCTTACATAAGCCTTAAAAGTAAAATAATGTGCTAATAATACAACTTTTGGTGACAAGCCCAACAAACTAGCTCATGAATGAAAAGATAAGTCTCTCAAGAGGTCAAATAATATCTATGCATGTCGTAGGGCCCTCTAGGAGGCCTAATGAGGTCCATGGGTGCCATAATGAAGAATATGACCCTCAAAAGCAGTGGACAAGGGGTTGATCCCTTGTAATAACCTGTTGTGCTCCGAATGACATGTGGGGGTACACAAGTGTCCTCATGGGTCTCCAAACAAATTGAAGATGCCTGTAGGTTGCCCTCAAAGGCTAGGATGATAGTGTAGGTGGTGCCACATCATCATGGAAGTCCTGGATCATCTGCCAAGTGTATGGTGTAGATCTGGGGCCGATTGCGCATGATGGATCAAGTGCATCCTCCTCATCCAATAGGTGAACCACGAGCAATCTCTGAATGGCTGTGGGGATCCATGGAGTGTACTTTGCTACTGTGGAGGCCCATGGCTCTCAACCAGTGTTGCAGGAATCGCCCC
>APFE031488816.1:274085-355611 GCA_000404065.3 Pinus taeda
ATATATATATATAGCAGACGCTTCCGCGGACGCTTCGCCTCCTAGATTTTTGGAAAATGACGCTTCCGCGCTCCGCGCTTCCGCTTCGCGCTTCCGCTTCGCTCCCGCTTCGTGCAACATTGCTCTCAACGCTTACCCTACACGTGCCAATGTAGCCCTCTGGAGGGTTAGGACCTCGTATAGGGAGGCCACACCCCAAGTGGAAACCATCTGCAATCCTGCATAGGATCCAATGCGCCCCCTAGGCTTTCAATACAACAAGTCATTAAAGAAATCGAGCAAATAAGCTTACCTAATCAATGGACCACAGGTGGGGACTTCATAATGGCTTGCCCTTCCATAATGGACTTCGGGATGTGCCAATGTCTCCTAAACTCCCAATGGGGTTAACCAGGTACCCTATTAGGTGGTTTCTGCTTGTAAAGGGGATAATATAGTCAAGGTACATCCATCAAAAGGTGGTGGCATGTGGCAGATAGGTGAATGAGGTAGGGAATGAGAGGGGGCAACCTTGGGTCACATGCTAGGGCGTAAGGGTAGCTAATAAGAGAGAAGCCCATCCTTGGGGTTATAAGGTGTAGGAGGGAGAAATCGTGGTACATGAGGTGCCCCAACCATGATTTTCCAACCTTCTTTATATGCCTTTTGCCTTTTTATGATTTTCTTTGACTAACAGCTCCAGGCTCAATGGGTTAGAGCATGATTTATAAGATATAACAGTGAATTCCCCCCTGTAAGGTGGGGTTGTTGATTGCCCACCAGGGGTTGGAACAATCATGGGTTCCTATATGATGAAGAGGCTCATAGAACTTGATGGAACCAGGGTGATGGCCATGATGATGGGGTAGAGCTCATGTATTGGCTTTTTCCCATGTGTTAAATGTTTTTATCCCGGCCATCTTTTGCATTTTGTCGTTCTTTTCTTGTTGAATGTGGCCATATATGTTTTTAACTTTATTTTTTAGCTGCATCAACCTCCGGGATTCATTCCAGGCCATGACCCAAGGTGTGGGTGAGGGGAAGGGGTAAGCTGAGCCTATGTGGACCCGATGGAGGAATGTGGACCCAGGTGGGAGAAATAATGGATGGGGTGATAATGAATGGAAAGGGGGTAATATGAGCGAATAAGGGAGTGGGACCATGCAACCAAAATCGGTGTTTCCCATGAAATACCATCACTAGAACCAAATGGTTAGTAAAAGAGATCCCATGAGACTAGAATCCAAGGTTAATGCCTAAAAGGGGTCTACGGGACAAGCACAAATCTAGCCCATTCTTTCCGTCGAATGCCCCCATTAATCTATACCCAGAAGTGTCCATGATAAGCAAACTACAGTACTCAGTTTCAAAATGACAAGGCATACCTCTAGATTTGGGAGGCCCACCTTCAAACATATGATCATGGCAGATGGGCGAGCGACCACATGACAGGCTCAGGTGGTAGAGAAATGGCACAATGAGATAGCTGATGGCTGCAAGGGGCTGTTGGCTGCCGGCTGAGGATCATCTTGAAGAAATTTTTTCTCCTAGGGATATTACCCACAAAATGGTGGGTAACATTTGGCTCCAACTGGGACGTGATCTCCCGAAGAAGTGGGCGAAGCTACTCGAACAAGAGGTCATGAGAACTCCAACAATCTCTTGGTTACCGTAGACCTGCCTCCTGCACATATAATAGATGGAAAAACACGGAGCAACATGTACTCGTGGTGTCTCATGATCGCACATGCTAAAATTTCAGGCCATAAAATCAATAGAAAATAAAAAATGCAAATTTTAATTCAGATGCATCTAATCTTCCATGAGAAATATCACATGATGTTAGTTCTAATGAGAAAATGAACATGCAATGCATCCTACCCTCACATGCATATAGTAAGGCTAATACTAAGTATAATCATAAAGCGAGTGAAACCAACATATCATTACATCAATGTACATATGCCTGCTGGTATGATTACTCATGTAGCGATCCCTAGATCGAATGTGGACAATAGTCACATGCCGGATGAAGCGGGTGGGAGGTGGAAAAACATGATCTCCATTTGAGGTAGAGGGAGGTCCTAGGAGAAAGGAAACTGGTCATTCTAGAGGTCCAGGGCTCTCCTTCTAGGTACAAAATGGAGTAATGAATGATCACTCTTGAGAACTCCTTATCACAATCACTGCTTGTAATATCATGCATTGAGGATGTCACATGGTTGTGATGACAGGGGAACAAAGGGTGAGAGAAAGAAGTAATGCAAAAAATAAGTCTCGCAATGTGATGGTCATAGCGGGGAGGGGAGGTCAGAGTGATCATAATCCTGAGGATGGGTCAAAGGGGATAAAGTATATTCAATAAAGGGTTTTTCCTTGATGCCATATTCAGAAAGGGTAAAAGGGGCATTGCCACCGGCGGTCATATCAAAAGAGATGAGGGAATTACTTGAGGACGACTCAAGGTGATGAACAAGAGGGAAAGGCAAAGGGGAGGGAAAAGTGTCATATTCGACAGGATTTCCTTCCCCGCAATTTAAAGGCTCAAGTGATTTGAATACATAGTCATGAAGTGGGTTGGTGGGAGCCTCATTTCTTTCCTCATTATAAGCATCAAAGATTAGGCTTTCGTTAAAAGGAGAATCAAACATTTCCAATTGTCCTTCTTCATGCAGGGGAAAATAATAATTCTCCTTCCTAAAGGTATCTATGGATATGTCATCACAAGTAATGTTTGGGATAAAGGAAAAACCAATCTCAATCTCATTTTCCTCATTAGTATCATAAATGGGAGGACAATCAAATTGGGGCCCAACGATTTCCCATTTGTCCATTTTAATGCGGAAATAATCTCCATTGTCATTCCCAAAGGAGCTCACGGGGTCACCTTCTTCAAGGTTTTCAAAAGGAGAGTCATCAGGAGTGATACCCTTGAGAAAGGTAAGCTCAATTTCGGCCTTACTTTCCGTAACTTCATTGTCCTCAACACATGCTCTCAAAATCATCCTGCTTGTCCTACAACCCCAACGAGGACTCATCTCCTTGCTCATCACCGAGGTCCTCAAGATCATCTTCATCTTGGTTGGTTGACTAGTGGGACCTTTCTTCTTCTCTTTTCTCTTAGAGAACAATGGCTAAGGTATTTGTTACATGATTCTGGTAGTAGGCTTCTAGGAGAAGAGTGTTAGTGGGATTCTCTTTATATTCACATTTCATCTTATGAAGCTTCACTTCTTCATCATATAAGTAGGAGAAAACTTCATTAGAATTATATTCCCTTACTACCTCCCTGCATGACCTACTATATTCATCTATTCTTTCTTGCATGATTTGGAGGCTCTTGGGATCCACCTCTTTGTCATCCCTAGAGGAGGTATTCCTTTTCATATTAATGAGGTTATCTAGAATATTCACAACACAAGTTATGTGAGCAAGGTCAAGGAGACGACTAGGATCCTCTTCATAAGCACACTTTACTCCGTCAAGTTGTACTTCTTGCGACCTATAAAATGCGAGTATGAATTCCATATCCATGCTCTCCAACATATTTTGAAAAGTTCCTGCATATTCCACAACGTTCTTTTGTAGCTCTTGAATCTCTTGGTTATTGAGTTTTTCAAATACAGGACCAAGAAAAATCTCCATCTTATATGATTTTCCATATTAGGATTATAATGGAGTCGCCAGGGTGAATTAAAGTGGCTTGATAGATGCTTGCTTCACCCTACAAGCATTAACTTTAAATCCTAATGAAGAACTAGGGCTTCGTTCTTCCAGTGGAGTCGCGAATAATGATATGTCAATGTGTCGTACGGGGAACAAAACACATGTCTTCTGTCCCCAAAATTGATGCCAAAATGTTACCGCTCAAACTAGCAGGGGACTTAAGGGGAATCTGTAAAGGGCAAATGCTAGGCCAAGGGAAACAAATGGAGTCTTAGCCCAAATTATTCAGAAAAGTAGAGAATGACAAAATAAGCTCACACACACATAAGACACAAGATATGCTCTCTAGGAAACCCTTTCGGGGGAAAACCTAGCTGGAGGGTGAGGCTGCTTCACTCTCTTTGTATGTCTGGAAATATAATTGCAGGTACAAAGAAGTAATGCTTGTGGCCCGTGGGCTGCTACAGTGCACAGATTCTCTTTGTGTGCTCTACCTCCTATCTCTCCTGGTTGCTCAGCTATGGAAATGCTCTCGAAAGAATGGAATACCTCTTCCTCCTAGTGGCCTGGTTATAACACAACCCGATAGACTACTAGTGGTTAATTTTGACTACATCAACTCTTAACTAGAGTTACAATATAGATTCTTCTAGAGTCTTTCACATCATAATCACGTGGCTAGTCCCTTTTCCATGAAAAATGGAGGCTGACACGACATCCTCCCGAACTATAGGTGTGAAAACAGGAAGCTCAACTTCTGAGTGGCATAAGTTTTGCATACGGATCCCGATTGATGAGCTTCTTGCGTTGTTGGAAAGGTCTCTGTGTGTTGAATTGCATGAAAAGGTGTGGTGATAAAACAACAAAGTTTTACCCACAAAAATTGTTGTTTGATGCCTCAAAACACTCTCGAAAGGTTTTAGAACTCGTTTTGCGACACTGAGTATCGCTGGTAAAAACGGTCCCATGAGATGATTCCTCCACATTTTCCATTCCAAATGCATCGAGATGGACGAAAAACAGTATAATGATTCAATTCAGATCACACCTCCCCGTTTTGGGTGGCTTTTGGTCCCCAAAAGCTTTTACTGAATGAGGTGAGGAAAGGTTTCCTCCACCTTTTCTCTAGCGTACCATTTAGCTTTGCTTGGAACTTGTTCCTTCAACCCATTCTGGCAAAGGTCATGCTGCCCCTGTTTTGTAGTTCTGGACCTCTTCTGCAAAACTGTATCTTCTGTCAACTCTGCTTGAGCGTTTGGTACCAAATCCTCCATAGAAGGTAGGACATGTTCTTCTTCCTAATCTAGCATGGAAGGCTCATAAAGCTTCAAATTCTCTACATTCACAACTGACTAAACGTGCATATATGGTGGTAAACCGAGTCAATAAGCATTATCATCCATCTTTTCCAATATTGCAAAGGGACCAGACCTCAAAGCCTTGATTTTCTTACCAGGCCCCTGCAGCCTCTCCTTGTTCAACTATAACCATACTTTGTTGCCCACCTTGAATGATCTCTCTGTTTTGTGTTGATCATGCCTGGCCTTATACTTCTCCTGTGACTTCTGTAGTGTTTATTGTACTTGTAGATGGATCTGCCTGATCTTCTCTATAAAATTTTCAGCCCTGAAAGCATCTCCTGTAAGATCTTCCCTCACTCCTCCTTGTTGCTCATATGCAATGTCCAAAGGTGAAGGTGACAAATATCCAAAACAAGTCTCAAATGGGGACTTTCTTGTGGAAGTGTGGACTGCTCTGCTATAAGAATGTTGTATATATACCAGATTTTCATCCCAGGTCTTCAGATGCTTTTGGTTGTATATTGACTAAATTTGTCTGCCCATCTGTTTGTGGATGGAACGCTGTAGACCTCTTCAACCTCATCCCATCTTCTTCCACAATGTAATCCATAATGCACTGAGTAATCTTATTTTGCTGTCTAAAATGATGCTCCTTGGTATCCCAAAGTGCACCCAAACCTGTCCAAAGAACAAGTTTGCTTCTTCTTGATCGTTGATGGTTTTTTTACAGGGCATCAAAACACACATCTTGTTGAGCCTATCAACTACCACGAACAGGGAGTCATGTCCCTTATTGGTTGTTGGTAAACCACCCACAAAGTCCATGGAAATGCTTTCCCAAGGATGAGTAGGTACAGGTAAGGGATGATATAGACCCTGTTTCCTGTTGCTAGGCTTGCTGGTACAACAAAGCATGCATCCTCTTATGAACCTAGCTACATGCTCTTTCATCTTGGGCCAATACACATACCTATGCAATTTAGCCACAATCTTCCCTACACCAAAGTGCCCTGCAACCTTGGAGGTGTGAGCCTCTCTGATCAACTGCAATCTCTCACCTTTAGGAACACATAGGTTATTCATCCTGTAGAGTAACATGTCCTGGAGATAATAGTCAACGGTGCTGTCGCCATCGTGCACATGAATCTAACTCGGCAACTGCTGATACACCTCCGTGAAGTCCTCATCCTCTGAATATGCTTCTCTGTATGCATCATGGGTGAATGGCTCCATGTGCATAAGAGTCCCCAAAGCTATAATATTTGATGTGGGTAGCCTTGATAGCATGTCGACCAACTTGTTTGTGCTTCCCTTCTTATGCTTGATCACCAAATGAAATTGTTGGAACAACTCCATCCACTTGTAGTGCCTGGTCTGCTGTAGCTTACTCTGAGCCTGCAAGTACTATAACCACTGGTGATTTGTGTGGATTATTGTCTCCTTTCCCATCATATAGTGCTTCCACTTCTTCACAACTTGCACCATGGCACAGAGCTCCTTATCGTAGCTAGCGTAGTTAAGAACTGCCCCATGGAAAACTTCAAAATAGTAACATATAGGCCTTCCTCCCTGCATCAAGACAACTCCCATAGCATACCCACTCGCATCTGTCTCCACTTCGAAAGGCCGCTGCAAGTTTGGTAATGCCAGAACTGGTGCTTGACTGATCTCCTTCTTTAACTCCTTGAAAGTCCTTTATTGACCTTTTCCCCACTGGAAACTCTTGCCTTTTGCTGTTATGGCTGTGAAAATTCCTAGATCTAACAATCTCAAGAATCCTACTGCAACTAGCTGAATCTACTTCTCCTAGAGTGTACATTAAGTTACAAACTTATTTCAGATTTCTTCATGAAATATCGAAGAAGCAAATCACTGAAGTAGCCTACACCAATTAAATATGATTCTGAAACATAGAAATTGAGCAAGGAAAATAGAAACACATAGGACATAGTTATTTTTGGACAAAAAGTCCACGGAAAAACCCAATACGGGAAAACCGGTGCAACAACTCTGAGGGTTTATTATTATTAAGCAGTAGTTCTAAATACAACTCTGGATTCCCTTACGACAATCCAGTTACAGAGAAAAGGACACTCGCAAAAAACTTAGTGAGATTACCTCACTTCACCTGACAAATCCCTCTGATCCGGCAATTGAATTGACTATTCCTGGCTACAACTGCACTGCCCCTTCGTAGTAATTGCGTGGGCCTGTGTGGAGCTCTGTGAAGCTCTGCGTCAGCTCTGCACTGGGTCTCACTGCATCCTGGAGTTCTAACGTCAACCTTCCTGGCTGATCTGGTTGCTCCTCGGCAAGTTTCAGATTTCTTAGGAGGACAACTCTTCCTTTGCATTGGTCCTTCTAGCACTGCGTGGGCCCTCATGGCCTAGCGTCAGTGGTTGGGTCTGCTCTGCCTCCATTGGTGTATCTCTGCCTCTCTGCTGAGTATTCGAGGTTCCGGAGAAGATCCTCCAACCCACTATTCTGCCCCTTTGCGGCAAGAGATTTCCTCAATCGATTTTTCCTCCTGAGAACTTCTCACTTCAGAAAATCGATTTTCTCTATCTCTCTCTGTGTTTTCCAAATGACCGTCAAGCCCCTTCTTATATCTTCCTGTTGGACAACTAACGACCTAGATTAAATCCTAATCAAAGGCTCAGATCGTTTTGACTTGATCTCTGACTTTTTCTAGAAGTTTCACCCCTGATTAGATTAATACCCATTAATATTTTGATTTTCCTAAGTTTAGACTTATAAACCCCATTAAAAATATTAATTATTTTAATAAAATCACTTATGGGTGGAATTCCCCAAAACGCTCTCTGGGCTCTTTGGAATACCTGTGCCGAAGCCTCCCTGCAAAATTTGAGGCTTAGAGCACATCCGATGCTACCCCAAATCAACAATGGCGTGGAGTGGTGTTGCTACTGCTGAAAACGAGGCTATGAATTTCCTTAGGTATTGTGCTGCCCCAATGAAACTCCTGACCTCAGAAACATTAGTAGGCACCAATCATTTCATGATGGCCTCCATCTTGGTAGGATCTATCTTCAACTCTCCTCCACTGATCACATACCCCAAGTACACCAAGGACCGTTGCACAAACTCACACTTCTTGAGATTTGCTAGTAGTTGGTGCTTCTTCAATGTCTCCAGCACCTGTGTCAAATGTGAAATATGCTCCTCCCAGGTAGCACTATATACTAGTATATCATCCAAATAGACAATAACAAATGAGTCTATAAAAGGGCACATTACATCATTCATTAATCTCATAAATGTAGCTGTTGCATTACATAAGCCAAATGGTATGACTAACCACTCATATAAACCTTGCCTAGTTTTGAAGGTGGTCTTCCATGTATCTTCTTCTTTGACTCGAACCTGGTGATATCTAGAATTCAAGTCCAACTTGGTGAAGTACTTTGCTTGCTACAACTGATCTAGCAGATCATCTATCTTCGACAGGGGGTATCTATTCTTGAGCTTGATTTTGTTCAACGTCCTGTAATCTATACACATCCTCCAAGTCCCATCCTTCTTTGGCACAATGATGATGGGTGACCCACATGGTGATGTACTCGGTCAAATGACACCCTATTGCAACAAGTGCTGCTGCTGTTTCTTCACCTCACTTGCTTCTATAACAGACTTCCTGTACAACCCAATGTTTGGCAATGGGGAGTCTGGGAATAACTGGATATCATGCTCCACTTCTCTCTTAGTGGGTATCCCTTTAGGCTCTCAAAACACATCCTTATATGCGTGTAACAACTCCGATTGTTGTTTTTACTTCTTAGTACACCTCTCTAGGGATGCCTTGCCTCCTATTGACTCCTCTTCAGACTGACTTTCTCTTAAAAAAAATAAAACATACTTCTTACTAGAATTGATCAATTTCTTGGCTTGGTTGGCACTTACTAGTGAAATTTTCGACTTGCCTTTGTGCGCGTTGATGATGAACGATTTTCCGTCATCGACGAGCCGATATTGGTTGACTCTCCTTATGAATATTGCATCATGCATGTACATGTATGGACTCCCAAACACGACTCCACATACATCAAGGGGAACCACATCTAGATCTAGTTCATCAATAAAATCAGCACTGATAGCAAATCTAATTTTACACTGTTTTGTTATCTTCAACTCTGCATTCCGAATGGATATGGGTTTGGATGATCACGGACTTCTAGCCCCAACTTCTTGACCACCTTTGCTACAATGTGATTCGCCTGCGATCCTGAGTCAAATAGAGCATCAATCTTTGTCTTCTTGACCTGTATCTTTATATGGAAGAGTTTGGTCATTTTCTCTTCCTGCTGCTGAAGGCTACTCAGATTCACCTCCTTCTGCACTAATGTACAAACGATCTTCTCATCCACGTCTGAGCTTCTTTCAACTTGGTTGCTCGAATAAGTGGCCATGAGATTCTTCTTCTTATTATCTTTCTTCTCGTTTTTCATGTTTAGCTCTGGATGTAACTTCTAGCACTTCTCGTCTATATGGCCATCAATGTTGCAGTGGTTGCTAGGATTTTTGCACTAGTGTGTTGTAGCTGTCATCTTCTTATATTTTCCCCCTTTTTGCTTCTTCTTCCCCTCCTTAGAAGCTTCTTGTTGCTCCTTCTGCGTCGATCCACTTGATTGCGCTCTCTTCAGACCTATGCTCTCTAGATTTTGTGCTTGTACACAAGCCTCGTCCACCGATTTGGGCTTGAACAACATCACTTGCTCACACAGATGGCGGTGCAAACCCCTCAAATACTTGAGGGGTACCTCTGGGTTCTTTGGAGAGATACCCAACATTATAGCCATCTTCCTGAATTCCGTGGTGTACTCCTGCATGCTTTGGCCTAGCTTCTGCCTGAAGTAATGCCACCAGATCCACTGGTCCTCCACGTACCCAATGGGATAAAACTGTTACTTAATGGGCATTTTGAAATCCTCCCACTTAGTCACTGGGGGTTCTCCCTCCAACCTTAGGGTTTTCGTGTGGCTCTCCCACTAAGTTGGTGCATGGCCCTCTAATTTTAGCCGCGCGAATGAGATCTTTTGCCCTTCCTCGATTTGATGGACATTGAAATAAACTTGTAGTTTCTGCAACCAGTGGTTCTGCTTCAGAGTGTCGATATCATCATGGCACGGTTTGATATCAACTTTTGCTTCCATTTTAAACAAGGATTGGTTCATGACACTCGAACTGGGTTGATCTTTTCCGAGTTCTTTCCTCGGTTGGTTCTCTGTGTCTTCTCGATCTCTCGATCCCCCTTCTGATTTTTCCTCTACATTCGAACCCCATCTTCTCCAAATATGCCCAACTTATTGCTTAGGGCTTCCATGAGGAGGTTTACATTGCAGTTTATGTTCGCGACATGTTGTTTGAACCGCGAAAACCTGACCTCTGTAGGATCACGAGGTTCATTTACAAATTCGTTGTCCATGATTAGGGTTTTATGATTTTTGGCCCCACCGATATAGATCCTTGCAATCTCCACAAAAATACTGAAAGAAACATGGCTTTGATACCAAATGATCCAAAAACTATTGAGGATATTCTAGAGGACAGTTTGTCACAACGGATTTGATAATATTATATTGAAAATCTAAGATTCTACACTATTACAGTTTTATTTAATTTCTAGATCTGTAGATTTTACTGTAATTAGTGCATGCATGTAAATGGTGTTGGAATTTCTAAGTCTAACTATTAGAAATCCTTCATGTACTCTCTGATTTATTTTTTCCTACTTGTTCTGTTTAATTAACAAGTTATTTACCA
Source organism: Pinus taeda (assembly GCA_000404065.3). Lineage (NCBI taxonomy): Eukaryota > Viridiplantae > Streptophyta > Pinopsida > Pinales > Pinaceae > Pinus > Pinus taeda. Next base: position 284,813 of record APFE031488816.1, read on the forward strand.
TGTAAATACTAAAAATAAATACAAGTACATGCTCAACATATCATCAACTGAAGGAAAAACAAGCACACAAGTGGCACTGTTGTTTTTGGACTAATGTCCCCGAAAAAACTCAATGCGGGAAAACCGGTGCAGCTATCTAAGGGTTTTATTATTAAGAAGTTTCAAAATACAATCTAGGTGCCAAACCGGCTCACCTAATAGAGAATGATCTCGTCAGTAGTACCTCTCAGTTGGAGACAGATATTCCAGCTAAAACCCTGGAAGAACAATCCCACAATTCTTAGCTCCAATCTGCCCCACGAAATCTCCAACGTTTGCCTCTAGGGCCTGCGTCAGCGTCTCTGGCATAGTGTCAGCCTAGCATTACCCCAACTCACCCTGCGTCAACCTCTGGAGGCACTGCGTCAGCCTCTAGAGCCTTTGTGTCACCCACGCTGACTCTCTCTGGCACTGCGCAATTCCTGGCTGCCTCTGCGTGGGCCTTGACTGGCTCTGCGTGGCCTCTAGCTAGCTCTGCATCCCTCTCTCCCGGCTTCTGCATTGATGCTCGTGGTACCCGCTCTACCTCTCTGCTTCTGTATTCACTGCCCCTCGCAACTCTGATCACTCCTTCGATTTCCTCAGCAAGCCCTGCCTCAGAAAATAGAATTCTTGATCAACTTAGTGTATTCTCCAAGTGATCCTTAAGCCTCCTCTTATACTTTTCTCGTTGACAATTCAACGGCCGAGATTAAGTCCCTAATCAACGGCTAAGATTAAATCTGGCTTGATCCATGACTTTTGGACCCTTCTAACGCAGTTTTATATTAATTCACATTAATATTTATTTTCCTAAGTTTAAACTTAGGGACTCCATTAAAAATGTTAATTATTTTAATATCTCCCAAACTGTTTAGAATCTGCCCAAACCATTTCTAGGTATTGGAGATCTCATGTGCTTTAGCCTCGCCACCATTTTTCGTGGATAGAGCACATCCATGCTACCCCAAATCAACAAATGGAAATTATTTAGAAAAGTAGAAAACAACAAAATAAGCTCACACACACATAAGACACAAGATATGCTCTCAGGGAAACCCTTTCAGGAGAAAACCCCGCTGGAAGTTGAGGTTGCTTCACTCTTTTTCTTTGTCTGGAAATATGACTGCAGGTACAAAGAAGTAATACTGGTGGCCCTTGGAGTGCTACAGTGCACATATCCTCTCTTTGTGCTCTACCTCCTATATCTCCTGGCTCTCTTCACTCAACTATGGAACAAAATGTTCTCGAAAGAATGGAATGCCTCTTCCTCCTAGTGGCCTAGTTATAACACAGCCCGATAGCCTACTAGTGGTTAATTTTGACTACATCAACTCTTAATTAGAGTTACAATATAGACTCTTCTAGAGTCTTTCATATCATAATCACATGGCTAGCCCCTTTTCCATGAATAATGGGGGCTGACGTGGCATCCTCCTGAACTATAGGTGTGAAAACAGGAAGGTCAACTTTTGAGTGGCATAACTTTTGCATACGGACTCCGATTGATGTGCTTATTGTGCCATTGGAAAGGTCTCTGTGTGTAGAATAACATGAAAACGTGCGACATTAAAGCCACAAAGTTTTACCCCTAGAAAACATCATTTGATCCTCAAAATGCTCGTGGAAGGTTTCAGACCCCGTTTCGCCAAATTGGGTCCCGTTGGTAAAAACAGTCCCATGAGATGATTCCTCCCCTTTTTCCACTCCAAATGCATTGAGATGGATGACAAACAATATAATGATCCAATTCGGATCAAGAAAAGTTAGATGAGTCACCGAACTTCTCATTTTCCTTGAAGAAAGAGGAAGACACCTTGACTTGATTAGATAGGCTCCTTCAACTTTCCAAAGATGATCGCTTCAATTCTGGTCTCCTTTTGGGCTTGTCCTTCATCCTAGCTCTGATACCATGGTAAATTTCACATTGCTCTATGATGATTCAATTAATTTAGCCCAATTCAATTCTTCGATTACTAATCTTTCAACAATAATTATTATTTTCAATCATCAGTAGTAATTGAAGATGGAATAGTAAATGCAATGAAAAAGGAGACAATTAACACATCAACAAGAGACACCAAATTTTCAGTTAATGATCAGGGAAAAATCCACTATGGGAAAACCCTTTGAAATTCTTCTTCTACTATATTGTCATAAAATGTTCAGCAGAGAGTACAATGAGCCAATACAAATTCATGCATCAAAATTAACCAAACAACATTCAAAAATATGTTCCCAACATCAATATTTATCAGAGACAACTTTTCATTTATGTGGTCAACTACGGTCAAATGTCAAATTGTAACCCTAGATCCCAACCACATGGAGGAAGATGTATGCGTGCAGTTTAGAGCTTCCAACCACATGGATGAGCCTGCGTGCCTGCAGTTGTAACCGAAATTTGTTTGTGTCAAGCCTGCGGTTGGAAACCAAAACCCTAAACACACAAGCGAGTTTCGTAGCCTACAATTTCAGACCTATATGAACTAATCTCTGTGACATAGCCTTAGACCTGTGCGAACCAATCAATGAAGAAGAGAAGAAGAAGATGCTTGGTGATGTCTAAATGAACTTGAGGTCACTTGTACTTATAGGATTCCAAGGGTTTCCATTTTGCTATTAGGGCCAACTTGTCCTTTTGTTCACATGTGGGATTTTCTTCAAAAATACACTTTCCCTTGTCCAAATTGAGTGCTTCAATAGTCAAAATTGGTCCTTTCCAAAAGAGGAATCTAGTCCCGTGGTTGGAATTTCTCACTGAGTTGCCAAATTAACACCCTGCACCTAATGTCAAGTGATGACTACTGGTATGGAGTTGTGCTCTCCTATATCTATAGCAGATGGTGGTGTTGTTGATGCTCCCACATGCTCCTGCTCCTCCTCTTGTTGCTGCTCCTCCCTCAAGTCCTCCTCTTATTTCCCCTGTACTAATGGTTCCTACTCTAACCATGTAGTTGACTCCACATTGGCAACCTCAGACTCCACCCTCTGCTTAGAGAATACATCAATATTATCTAAGGAAATGGCATCCACATCCAATGGTTTCTCTATTCGCTTCACTCGTAGTTGGAGATTGTGTAATGCACATACACCAAGTCATTGAGTTGTGAGAACTCCAACCTGACAGAGTGTCAAAAAAAAAATTAATGAGTCTTGACACTTGAGCATTGTAAATTAGTAAATTACAATAAATGTAATTGCTCAGTTGAAGGTTTGAAGCTCAAAGTTATAACCTGTTGTGCTTCTTTGAGTGTATTTTCTCAAATACACTCCAATTGCACTCACACCCTGAAGAGATATAGGTTTGAGTCAAGATTTTGATGGCCAATTTCTGCAAATTTGGTGCCCTTGCACCATAGCTTCACCACCAAACATCTACAACAAAATAAAGAAAACTTAAAAGTTAAAAACTCAAAACATAATTAAACTTTCAAATAAAACATAATTGAATTTAAAAAATCTAGAATTATAAATTATTAAATTGGAAATTCTAATGAGTCATGACTTGTCACTTATGTGGCATGAAGAGGGTCCTTTCACGAATAACATCTTCAAAGCCAAATACGCCATCACCATCTTGATACATCTGTATCTCACAATTGATTTTGCTGTGAAGCTTAGGATCAGGTACTATCCTATGAATATAGGTATGGAGCCCTTTCATCACCTCGCCATCAAAATCAAAGCCGCATTTGTATGGAAATGCGGAGTTGAGGAACAATGTTGCTGCATGAATCGGTCGATGAAGCATCCTTGTCCAATGACTATCAATCACATCCCATAACATCATCTCTCTATTAAACCCAACAAAACCCTTGTCTGCATAGCAAACACGGATGGTCTCCTTGGCCCTATCCATTGCCTCATATAAATAAGCCATTGCAGGGTTATCCTCATCTATCAATCTTAGAACCTTTACCAAAGGTTCACTAATTGAGCACACTTCTTCTACTCCTTGCCAAAATGTGTTAGTGTACACCATTTTTGCAATGGCTCTCCCATCCTGTCTCCTGCAGTGTCTACAATCACACCACTCATCATAAACAAACATTTGCTTCAACTTGCACTGGCATCGAAGCAATCACTGAAGAGTAATAAAGTTGGTTGCAAAACGTGTGATTGCAGGACATTGCAACTCCCTGATTTTGGTGTATCTCCTCATGAGGATAAAAACAAAAGCATGGTTATATATAAACTTGGGGATGCTCCTAGCCATATCAATCACCTCCTTGATGAAGGAGAGCTTCCCCATATCCTCAAGCAACAAATCGATACAATGTGCTCCACATGGAGTCTATAACAATGTGTGGTGCCTGTCCAGAAGCATACTGTCAACAACCACATAATTAGATGCATTATCTGTTATGACTTGCACCACATTCTGCACACCAATCTCCTAGACAAACCCATCTAACAACTCACATATCAATGCTGCATATTTTATATGTGTTGATGCATCCACTAATTTAATAAACATGGTACCTTAAGGACAATGTACCAAGAAATTTAGAAGGGTCCTACCCTTCTTATCTGTCCAACCATCAGACATCATTGTGCATCCAGACACCTTCCATGTCTGCTTCAACTCCACCAATCTAGAGTTGATGTCCCAATTTTCTGCTTGAAGGATTGGCCCCCACAACTCCTCAAATGTAGCACTTTTGTACCTTGGGCCCACAATAGCAATAGCATCACACATTCACTACCAAAATGGATTGTTTTTGGTGATGCTAAGAGGTAAGTCACTCTAGTAAAGACACCTCCCCATAACTTTTTTAGCCTTTCTTCTCCTTTTTTTTAACAACTGACTTTATGGAAGGTTGTGCTCCACGTCCTATGCATGGAAGAAAAAATGATGACCTCCGACTCCCAGTAACATTAGTAGGTGACCCTATGGAGCCCCTCCCACTACCCTTAGGCTCAATCTCGGAAGAGGATATACCTGAAGATTTCCCTGCATGTTCAACCTTGTTTCTTTCTGCCTCTTCTTTCTTTCTGTCTTTTTCATCAATTGCTTCAAGTGTAGCTCTTATAAGTTTCGTGCTAGAATTCGTACAAAGCCCAACATCATGTCCAGGGAGTCTAGCCAGATGGTATTTCAATCGCGTAACCCCTCTTGTCATCTTGGTCCCACACAATTTGCAAGTGAGATATGCCCGATTTGTCCCACCTTTAGGTTCCCCATACTACCAAAATGGGTCAAAGAGCTTTGGCATATTTGTAATGGATTAATGGACAGTGTCAAAATTCAAACCTAGGGCACCGAAAAGACAAAAAAATGGCGTTAAACCCCCATGCACAAAAAGTAACAGCCACCTCATTTAAAAGAATCAAATTTTTACTACATTATTTGAAATGAAAAATGGCAACAAGAAGGTGCATAAGAAAGTTAAAAAAATGAAGCTTGCTGTCCAAATATGGAGAAAACCCTTTCGTTGGTTCTGGGCATGAAAATCATAGCAAATGACAACAAAACAAAGAAGCAAAATGTTGGTAGGCAAAGAGCCAAGCAAGCATAACCCTAAATCTATGAAAACAACCATTAACATAGGGGTTTTTAAGAACATACTTGTTAATGGAAGAAATGAAGTTTCTCACTGATCTTGAATCTTTGATCCACAAAAGTTTTTGGTTGGTTATGATAATCGCTGTTTGATCCTCGAGCCCTCCTTGAAAACCACCACAAAGCTCTTCCCTTTACTTCTCCAAGACCAACAAAAAAAAATGACAAAAAAACACCAAAATGACTTTTGTAGCCACGACCTTGCGCACCCAACGATATTGTGCATCACTGCGCGAGATTTTGGTGATATTTTGAAAATCTCGCGATATTTTCAAAAGAAAACTATCACAATATTTTCCAAGTGAAATATCATCTGCAGGAAAATATCGCAATATTCACGATATTTCTCGAAATATTGCTGATATTATCAACACTGGTTTAGTTAATGTCCTTAGGTTAACATTAGTTGGTTGTAGAATTGTTGTTTCTCATGAAAGATATGAGCTTTGTATCTTGTTTATCATATTGAATAGTAAAGTTCTGTTCTTGTAGCTTTATTTTTATCTATTGTATGCCTGGGGATGACTTTTTCACGTCCCTTATTGCAATTTTTATCTGTTGTGCTTTTCAGTCCCGTTAACTTATTTTGGTCATGAATGGAAAAAATAAAATTCATTTCATCTCATTTCTCTGCAACTTTATACCAGGCATATGCACAAACTAATATAAATGGCTTATGCATCTTCCTTTATCCTATTTGCAATTGTGTAGATTTCTTTTTCTAAATTGACTTTAATTGGATCAATAAACTTGACAAGTGCTTTAGAAACTAAATTTGACGAGTGCTTTAGAAAGTTTTCATATCATAGTTATAACAAGGTTATACAATTACTAGTTTCTTGTCATTTATCCTAAATTGATTTAATGCTTTATGCCAGGTTATGGAGAAAACTCACTATTATTTGGTAGATACAAGTGTTGTCACACCTGGTGCTGCTGTTTCTAACCTAGTTTTTAATGTCTTGACTGAAGAACCCTTCCATGTTAATGGGTTAAAGGTGAGTGGCCCTTATTTGTTTTGCATGTGGTTCCTCCACAAAGTTCAAGAGTTTAGCAAGTTGATGAATCATGAATGTGATATTTTTGCCTCGATCTATGAGACCTAAGGTTGAAAATCTACTTGTTGTTTAGATGTACTGATAATTCCTTGTTTTCATGTATACCTTATAAATCTTTGGGTTGTGAATCAGCCATTTAAGAGAGTTGGTGCACTTGTGTAATTAGATTTGCTTAACAATTAGCATAATGAAGGTGCATTTGGGCAACACATTATACACTTGGTTCCCCTTTCAAACTAATTTCTCTATGTGAACTCACTAATGGCACAAAATTTCAGCATTTCTTGCATTTTGTTCTTCCTATGTGTTCTTCTCTGTTTTCTTCTGACCTTTGATACTATCATTTCCCTTTCTCTAACAATCATACCTATGTCAAATCTCAGGTTTCTTTCTGGTAGACGTTGCCTCAAAATTTAACAGCTCTTGTGAGAGGCCTCACAAGACAAAATCTAGACTAAGACACACCAATGAGGTGGATGCCACTATCACCTCAACAACTCCACCCCTTGCTCTTTAGTAGAATTTCACCACACAGGAGGCTTCCTAGTATAGGTCACCTAAATGGTATTCTAGGTCAAAAGGATCAATGGTGACACTTTGATAGGCTTAATCAAGGTATTCAGACTAAGAACAAGATTCAATGCTTTGTGATAAGGAATAGCGTACATGTTAAGAGGCCTAGAAATAGAGACTTGTAGCTGAGGGTTTTTAATATATGATTCAACAATAGCACAATTAAGCATACAAGAAGAATGTAAAGGTTTCCTTGAAAGGTATGCTAAACAACAAGAGCAACAAACCTTCAAATGACGCTAAATTGAAGCGTTAATGCAAAATATTGTTTTCTAAGCCCTAGTATTGCCTAGGGTTGATGATGTCAACCCTAGTGAAGCACTTTCAACAATGCAAATTGCAAGATTTTGACATTTTAAGGCCCAACAAGGTGAAACAACTTAAAATTAGCTCAATGTCCAAGCCCTAGTTGAATTTAACTTGAATCCCTAACCCTAGTGGCTTGCCTTAATGGGATGAAATTCTAGGAGAGAGAGAAAGGTAAAGTTTTATGAGTTTTGATCAACAATATGGATGCTAATGTGTTCTACCTACTTTAGTGATGGAGTTTTAGGGATTTTGACCATGGGAATATCAAACCTTTGAAGGGAGTAAGGGGGAAAACTCTAGGTTTTCACTTGCTAACCCTAAATATCACTTTATGAAGGGATAAGTTTACTAGAGAAAATCTCACTAGGAGGTTCTCTAGGGTGTTCAAGGATATAAATTAAAGCATGCAAAATTTACCAAGAATTTCATATCAATATAAGCATTTACACATGGAACATAGAAACAAATATGGAACATAGAAACCCTAGCAATATTCATTATATGCAATAATCACAAAAGATATTCAACAAAAATTACTCACAATCAATCTTGCAAACTGTTGAAAATCACTTATTTTATAGATTAATGTTGATTTTGCCTAACTTGATAGTTGTGATTTTAGTTGGTATTTTATTATATTGTTTTTATTCCTTCTTCAAGTAATTATCAAAATATGAAGATCATGAAACACAAGGAACACAAGATATAGGCTCTATGCCAGGGCAAAACCCCACAACTTGGGGAAAACCCGAACGATCCACTTCTTATAGAATTAGATCAAGGTGAGATTTCAATGACCAAGTCAAACCACCTTCTAGCTACAAGTCCTCACAAGTCAACAAAAGAATGCCATTTCCTTACTGCAATTTTCAGATCTCTAATATGTCCCCCACTACAACTACCGGATCTCTGTGATAACCTTCTTGTAAATCTTGGACCTCTGTGCCTCCCTCCTACAATTCTCGGACCTCTGTGCCTCTCTCCTGCAATTCTTAGACCTCTGTGCCTCCCTCCTGCAATTCTCGGACCTCTGTGCCTCCCTCCTGCAATTCTCAGACCTCTGTGCATCCTCCTTGCGATTCTCGGACCTCTATGCATCCCTCCTGCAATTCTCAGACCTCTGCTCCTTCTTCCTCCAATTCTCGGACCCTTGTAATACCACAGTGACTCCAATTAGACTTCTATTAGTTTTGGTTAGGAGTAAGCTTCTATAGAGTTTTCGGTTCCTTTCTTTTATATGCTCCTTGCTTGAGTGATCAAACTATAGATAGATGTATCCAAATGAGTCTGAATAGGCTCCAATATGTACTTGTTTATGCATGTTTATGAGGCTGGCATGAATAGAGGTTTGCGGGCCGACTTGCACTTTCATAGTTCGACTTGTTGACTTATAATGCCTTTTGTAGTGCATCTTAGACTTGTAGGTAGAGGTCTTAATTGACTTCTTATAAACAAGATATTGACATCCTTTTGACTCATAACAAATCCTAGAGGCATGTAATGGATGCCTTGACTTATTAAGCATGAAAGCCATGCTTCTTAAATAAATAAATAAATAAACATTTTTTCTTTCTTCTTTACATCATATATGAGTACAAAGACAATTTATGAAGACCGAACCTACTTACTTTTCCAACACTCCCTCTTAACTAGGGAGGTATGCATAATGACTTAACAAGTCTATCTCAAGTTGAAATATTCTCATAAGAAGGGATCTAGATTGATAAGCATCACTCATCATAGCCAACATTGTTACATTACCCAAGGCCTTGACAGGTACACTCTATCTTTCACAAGATCAGAGCACAATGCTAGGAGGCATTCCATAGGACACCATACTGCCTCATCATGGTACATACTCCACCTAGGATACCCAGAGTAATCCTACCGCCGGACCATTCTTATCCAAGTCCATGTGACTTAGCATTTTCATCCTAATCCATCACATTACACGACTCTAAGAATGTCTATCCAAGATGCTTATCCAATCCAACATTCTCCTTATCCATGCCTATGTACTTGACTTAGGACATCAATCCTAATCCATCATAGTACCTGACACAAGGAGAACCAAACAAGTCATCATTCTCCCTATTCGTGATGCATGCACTAGACTTATGACTGTTAGTCCTAGTCTAGTACATGACATAGAGAGAACCAGTGTCCAACCATACTCCCTCTCAATCAGGGAGGATCTTCCTATTCTCCTTTTAATTAGAGAATAGATTTTGTGCCTATTCAAGGAGACTCCTTTTGCTCCCTCTCAAACCTAGAGGAGATTTTCGACTTCACAACCACAAGTCCTCTTCCTTGTCTCTCATAAAAGTACCAACTATCAATTCTTTGTAGCTTGCATGGCTCCCTCTTTCCTCCACATCTCATTGTACAAAGCATGCTTCCTTTCATGTATCACGACACCATCTTCTCATGACAGGTTCTGGGTCATCCATCTTACACATCACATTCGTCTCGACTTTATCAATGAAGGCATTCTATTGAACCTTCCCAAACTTCAAGTTGATCATAGCTTCCTTGCGAAAGTGATCTTCTTTCTAGACCTTCAGGTTTTTTTCTCACATTGCTACCTTCCAATCCCAAGATGAGCACATCTTGATCTTCATGGACACCATGTACTAGATGTTGAGCTTTCCCTCAATATCCATATAGTTGAACTTGTCCCAATTCACCATGATGATCTTCTTCAACAATGCATGAACATCCTCATGGTCCATTTCCATATGAGTCTACCTTTATGCATCAAAGTGCCCAAGGATCCAACTTGATTACCAAGTTAAGATTTTCCCTTCAATGAACTTTGATAACATCAGTTTCCTTAAGGTCTCTCCAGTTCCCTCCATTCATCATGCTCCTTTCATCCTTCATTATGTACCTGCATTGATCATTGACAAGTACCATGAAGCAAAATATACAAGTACAAGAGCATGATTATAATTTTGATAATCTAGAGATTCCATGGCCTTTTAGAGAGGGAGAATTCCTAGGGTTTTTAGATCCAAATCCTAAGTTTCTTGATATTTCCCTATGAAACATCATCCCTGGGGTTTGAACCCAAATTCTCATCCAATTTTGCCCTCAAAAGGGTTTTCCATACAACCTAGACTACCTACAAACCCTAGAATCCAAAAGTTAGGGTTTCTATGAGGGAACAAACAGACTAGGGTTAGGGTTTCTCACTTGACAAGGGTTTTCCTACTTTAAAGAATTATCTAGGGTTTATATTCCCTATATTCCAAAGATGAAGTCTACAAGCCCTATGATCATAGGAAAAATCTAACACATTCAACCATGCATAAAATAAATGCATATACCTTATGATCCGGCCTTTGGCCATCTACCTTGTTGTAGTTGTGATTTAGGTGTTCGCCAGTCTTGGAGATTCTCCATTCCACCAGAATCTCCATCAATCCTTTGGCCATTGAAGAAAAACAAAAAAATTAGAGAATATATAAAAAAGGTTTAGGAAAAAAAAAAGTATTTAAAAAAAAATTATTGAATAAAAAAAATTATATTGAAAAAAAAACACAAGTCAGGAAAAAATTAACGAAAGGAAAACAAACATAGTCGATCGCAATCCAAATACCAAAGATCACCGGAGCCACGGTTTTGTCTGAGCCGCACTACCGCCATCGACTTCCCCACTGCTCGTCCTCCCACTCTGTTGCATCTGCCTATCCCAACAATTTCTTATCCCCCGTTGCCTACGCTAACGGCTAGGCCCTCGACCGACACCTTCATTGTGCTAATGGCTGTGTGATTCCGTCGAATCGTTCTGCATCCGACCAACAATGCCCTATCACGTTCCATTTGTGTCGCCGCTTCTACACAACCATTGTCAGCTGGTCCACTCTCACCACACAAACAACATTTAGTCCAACGATCGCTCAACCTTCGTTCGTCCCTACAGAGAATGCTGCTACTGTTACCTGTTTGTCCCTCACCGTCGCTTCCTTAGCCAAAAATGTGCAAAATTGTGTAACAACCCCTTGTTACAAATGTGTTTGAGAAGGGACATGACATCCTTAGGATCTGCATTCCTTGATCTCATCCAAGAAGTTAGTGAAAGAAACATTGAAATATTCATGCAAGAAGAATAAACAATAGTCTAAAAGATAAACCTAAAAATGACACAATTCTTGAAAGTACTTATCTTTCATGAGGATTGTAGGAAGCTATCAACTCCCTCTTGATCTTGCACTAGAAGTCACCACAGTCCATCAATGTTTTTCTTCAAAAAAAACATCCTTTTAAGCACCATCTGTATTCTCATTTCTAGATCCTTGATCTTCTTCATCAATAGCCATGCTCAACTATCAATGTATACGATGACCACTAAATCTGCATCATACCATTCTCCTAGGGTTTCTCTGAATCTATCACTGGTACTTGAATAACTGAATGAATTCTTACTGATGATGAAAGATTCTAAATCATACCAGGCCCTTTCCATATCAAGGCCACTCCTAGAGTTTCTCCCAAACCCCAACTTCTAATTTCAAGAACAAAGGTCTTCCCTAGGGTTTCCTTCCAATCATACAATTCTTTTAGGTCTCTGCCATGTTCATCTCTTTCACTCTACTTGATCCATTGGTGTCTTCACAACATGTGATCTCAATGACTTTTCTTTAGCCCAACTCTAATACCATGTTAACTTTTAGGGCTAGATTGATCTCTGTTGAAGATAATTGCATTTATATATTTTTTCAATCATTTACACATTACATTCACCCCATAGCATCATATCATCATTAACAATTGTGTAAAGAGCACAATAAACATCAACAATGCAGCGGAACAATAAGGAACAATAGAGGAAAAACATGCACAATAGAGACACCAGGATTTAGGTCAAAAACAGGGTAAAACCCCACAAGGGGGAAACCTAACCAGATTCTTCTAATAGCTACTCATCAATTGTTCAATTGAGATGCAAGGTACAATGAGACACATCAATCATTTTAGGCCACCTACGGCCAACCAGGGATCATACATGATCCTCATATGTCAAACTACATATATATCACTTCACTATCATATCATGCCATATATGTATATACTTGAAGTTGAATTGCTATATATCCTATCCATATGTTGCTATTGTCATATTGATTTGAGGTCACTGCCATCATTCCATATCACTATTATCAAGGTTAATGCCATATCACTGTCGCACAACACTGTCATCTAGGTATTATTATTATTGTTATAGAAAAATGTCATTTCATGGGCACTGCCATACTATCATATCACTATTACAACTATATCAAGGGTTACTATCATTTGTCTTTACAAGCATAGGAATGAATGCCATATGTCACTGTCATGTAAACCATGACAGTGATATAGATCACTTTCTCATTGTCAAACTCATTGCCATACACATATAGATTACATATTGTTATTACTGAAAGATACTTTGCCAAATATCACAAGTGTCATATATCGCTGCGAAACAGAGATACTGAGAGGGTTTCCACAAGTATATAACATAGAGAGAATTATAGAATGCAAACCATAGGAATATAATCAAACCACAAAGAATGCAATTCGATCCATAAAGAATGCAGGCCTTAGGATATAAGCAAACCACACACACACACACATATATGTGTTTGTGTGTGTGTGTGTGTGTGAGAGCCACTGTTACATACATTGTGAGCCACAATGAATATTACATGCCACTATAGCCAGAAGTGTGAGGCACAGGAGGTATAGCATGGCAAACTGTGAGCCATGCGAACCATATACAAGTCATTGTGATTTATGCGAACCAAATCCAAACCATACATAGATTATAAACATTGTAACCATCCGTTGCAATGCCACAGAGCCATTGTACAATGCGATGATGCCACTATAGATCAAGATCATTGTTTGTATATCCAAGATACCGTCACTGTTCATACATTAGGATTAGATCACAGTCATAGGTTACTCCCAAGATTTCTCAGAGAACGTATAAATGTGGGCTTCAAAGAAATGTGAATCTTAGAGAACGTATAAATGTAGGCCACGATAGAAATTGTAAGTCGAACCATACAAAAATAAATATGCAAGCTACAAGAATGCAAAACATGATCCATAGAGAAACAATGAGATCCACAAGAGCAATGTAATGTTCCTAAGTAGGAATGTGGGTGATATTAAGCAAATAAATAGTGCAACAACATATAAAAAATAAAAACACACATTAGACATCTATGAAAACGCTGCCAATCAGGAACTGCTAAGCCATATTATTAAAAATCAGGGGGCTAGATACAACATAAAATGGAATGGTGCACCTAGGCTTGTCCCAATGAACAAGCAAGACCAACCCCAGGTGGAAAAATAGTTGAGCTGAAGGTTGCCCAGTTGCCGCAACACTCTACATTGCGTTGCCCCAGTAAATTTTGCCCTGCTGAACTTCGAACCGCTGGAAGGTGCCCAAAAACTGCCCAGAAAATTATATCCTTTCAACCCTGGACTCCTTGGAGAAAACCCAAAAAAACCTAGAAGGGAATTTCGCTGGTTTTGACTTTGGATTTTTGGCATCCTTGGAGCCTCTCCTCAATTTCGACCACCAAATTCGACTTGTAGGAAATAGCCTGCAAATCCCTCTGTAAACACCTTTGAAATGCTGGTTGTACCTGTGCTATCCAACTCCTTTCTCCTTGGATGGCTCTTGGCCAAGATTGACTGCTCTCCCAAGTCCCCACGAATTGCTGCTACAGGCCTCTGCGCAATCCCTCTGCCCAGAAATTCGAATAACTGATGCACTAGTCTAGTTGTCTACAAACTCCAGTGAAAATGTCCTCAATAAACAACCTCCTAAGCTCCCGGAACTCCTAGCAAGCAATGAATCTCTTGGCTGGCTTCCAACCTCTCCTGCATGTTTCTGGCAGCGCATGAAGTACGCAGTTCCTTCTCTGCGCTGATGGCTGAAGTGTGTGACTATACCGAACTCCCTGAAACTCTTGTGGAACAACCTCCCTAGGGCGGGCATGGATGGTCCCCCGAAGAAGAGGTTGATCTCCCGCGTGAGAGATTCGTGGCTAAACAACCGGTGGACTTGCTAAGTAGTAGAGCGTACAATAGAGTGTTTGTTTGCAAATGTTCAAGATGGTCGAAAATGAGAGCTGATCCTCCTTTTATCACCTTGGGTCCCCTTAGCCTCATGTGGGCCCCTCCATCCACCCATTTGATTCCCTCCAAGCTCATCGAATGGCCAAGTTTGAATTTCTCATGTGGGTGGATCCCATATTCCACTAGCTACAAAATAAAGTTGAATTTATCCTATAGTTCCTAAGTGTAAGTGTGGGGTCCTCCTCCTAAGCCAAAATTGTCCCAAAATGTATAGTTGCACCCTGTGACTAATGTATTTGAGAAGGGACATGACAAACAAATGCGTGCCATCGAACAACAAAGTGACTCACAGGAATATGAGCCACTATAATTATATGAGAGCCACAATAGATGAGTGTGAGCCATTGGAGTATACATGCGAGCCACAGGGGAAGGTCAATCCACAAAAGTGAGACATTGTATAAAAATCGAGTGACAGAAAGAATATAGTGAGCCACTGTTTGAGAGTGCAAGCCACTATTTATACAATATGAGCCTTGAATTTAGGGTGCAAGCTTCAGAAAGAATAGATCCGAGACTCTGTGATATACACATTACTTATAGGACCTAATCTTAGATGTTCATTATTTGAATTGCACATGAGATTAGATTTATAGACCTTCACATGGATTGAATGGGTAACTTTATTTGAGTAGCTGACCTAGGTTTTCCAACGTAACCCTTTTTCATTTATTTTCAATAATATTAAATATATTTTCTCTAGTGATTGCTTGCCCAAGGTTGTGCAACATTAAGTAGTATTTCTTTTATCCAATGTTAATTCTTCCTTTTGGGGCAAAGAGGGCTTCTCTTGGGCTTAGGGGTCTTATGGGAAATTCGTCCCATAGCTATCCCAATTTTCAACAGGGATAAGCATTTCACTTCCAGATTATACCAACAAACCACAAGGGGTCGATTTGTTGGTTATTCGGGCTCAAGAAGGCCAAAATATATCCTGTAGTAGAGGCCAAGATTCAGCTAATAAGGGAGACTGAAGGGGACAAATTGCATCCTGTAGCAGAGGCCGAATTAGTCCGAACTTGTTGGTTGATAGCAGGAGTGAATCACCTGAAGATAACATCATCTTGAAGCTGAAGCCATTGATTTATTGAAAGGGGTTGAGTTAGTCTTTCTAGAGGGTCGAATTCTAAGCCCAATTCAAACATTTCCACAAGGCTGGATTTTCTCTAATTAGAGATTAGTTTTTCCAAAGAATTTGAGTCAATTCCAGGGGCTGAGTTCATAGTATCAGTTGCCATTGGAGATTGATGTTGAAATTTCTAAGTTTGACACGTCAGAAATTCCTAATTTCCTACTGCATTATCTGGTTTATTTCACCTACTTGTTTATTCCTTAACAAGTTATTTATCCATATAAATACTGAAAATAAACACAAATGCAGTCTCAACTCATATACAAATCATCCACTGAAATAATAGACAAACACACAAGGGACACCGTTATTTTCGGACAATCGTCCCCGGAAAAACCCAACTTGGGAAAATCGATGCAGCAGTTCTGAGGGTTTTATTATTAAGTAATTTTCTTGAGTACAACTAGGGTGCCAAACTGGCTCACCCAATAGAGATTTCTACACGGCAGTAATACCTCTTCTCAGAGATAGATATTCAACAAGTCTACCCCACGATCTTCCTTTTTGCTTTGCGTCAGCTCTGCTAGCCACAACGTCACTCTTAAACCCTTTGCGTAAGCCCTCTGCCTCTCTGCGTCAGCTTTCTGGCTTTTTGTGTCACCCACGCAGGCCCCTCAGCCTCTGCGCATTCTCTAGTTGCCTCTGCGTGGCTCCTATTGCCTCTCTGTAGCTTTGACTGCCTCTGCGTAGCCTCTCCAGGCTCTGCGTTGACCCTCAGGCACTATCTATGCCTCTCTGCTATGTACTCACTGCCCCTCACTACAACTCAAATCACTTGTTCGAATTTTCTCAGCGAACCCCGCTTAGAAAATTGAACTGACTGATCAATTTTGGTGTGTCTCCAACTGACCCTCAAGCCTCCTCTTATACTTTTCTTGTTGACTCTTCAATGACCGAGATTAAGTCTCTAATCAACGATTAAGATTATATTTGACTTGATCCATGTCATTTAGAACAGTCTCACTCAGTTTTATATTAATACCCATTAATATTTTAATTTTCCTAAGTTTAGACTTAGGAACCCCATAAAAAATATTTATTATTTTAATATCTCTCTAACCAGGTGGAATTTCCCCAAACCATTTCTGGGTCTTGGAGATCTCACGTGCTTTAGCCTCTCCACCAATTTTCATGGCTAGAGCACATCCGATGCTACCCCAAATCAACACTCCCTCTTAGCGAGGAATGTGCTCTAGTAATGCTCCAACTTTGAACATGACACTGATCCTCCAGCACCAGTACATGTGCTGATGCTTGGCTTGCTGCCCAACATCCTCTGCACTGCTGCTTCCTGTACTGTTGCCATGGCTCTGCCACTGCCACTACTACATCTGTACTGCAACTCCCTCTCAACATGCTGCATCATGCTATCTATTACACTGCGATTGCTAACTGCTACACTGCAACTCAGTTATCGAGAAGTAAGCAACTGATCTACCCAACCACTGACATCCTTGTCAGTCCGTAAGCCTCTTGATGCTAAAGCTACCTTTGCTGCTATTGTGTGCTCCCTCTGCTGCCTCTGCACTGCTGCAAACATCTCTGTGCCTCTCGCACTACTGCAACCTCCTCTGTGCCTCTTTGCATTGCTGCAACCATCTCTGTGCCTCTCACATTGTCGTAACCCCCATTGCACTGCTACATACCTCTGCACTCTAGCACTGCCTTGTCGCTCCATCCACATCTTGCTTCTACCGACATCCGTCACCCTGTGACTGTCACTCTGGTCTCCCGTAGCCAGATATGATCCAAGAGTTTGGGTACCTCAAGGATCCTGCCCCTCATCTTCTATAGCCTTAGTCGGAGCTGCCTTGGAGTCAAAAGCCTCTCCCTTATTCTTCTTCTTGGGACACTAGGTTGCATAATGACCCAGCTCCCCACAACGAAAGCACTTTACCTTGGAGATGTCCTTATTCTTCCTCTTCCCCTACTGTCCCGCAGATGCCAGAGCCGCATCCTCCTCCTCTTTCTTGATTCGACCTCCTTTGCTACTACTGCCCGCCTTGGTCAACCGTCTGATCTTTTCTTGGTGAAGAGTTGCCCACACCTCTTCCCAACCTGGAAGATCAGCTCTGCCCAAAATGCTTTGGAAAAATGTCTCCCAATCCTTGGAGACTGCATTCAAGGCGGTCCTCACCATGAACTCCTAATCGGTGTGGCCCCTATGGAAGTAAGTTGGTCTTGAATCTCTTGAAACCTGCTGAGGCATAGATCTATTTGCTCTCCTTTCTGCATCTGATACGATCACAACTAATTTTCCAACAACATCTTCCTCTGCACGGAAGTGCCCTGATACAATGTCATCAAGGTATCCCACATCTCCTTTGTTGTGTTCTTCTCGGCAATATGTGGTACTACGTGATCCTTGACCCCATCAAGGATTATGCACTTTGCCTTCACCATTGCATCTTCATACCTTTCATTATCAACTGGGTTGACTGGGATAGCCACAGTTCTCAAGGAGAAGCCCTTGATGCGATGTCTATCCAAAATAGACAGAATCCTGGCCTTCTAGATGACAAAGTTGGAGGCCCCGTCCAACTTGTCCTGATCCCTCAATCCGTTCATTGCCATCTCCACTCCTTTTCTGGACTCCCTATGAGTCTTGACTTCCCTCCTAGAAGTTCTCTCCTAGACTCCCTCTAAGTCTCGATTTCCCTGCTAGA
The DNA here is from genome assembly GCA_000404065.3 of Pinus taeda. Lineage (NCBI taxonomy): Eukaryota > Viridiplantae > Streptophyta > Pinopsida > Pinales > Pinaceae > Pinus > Pinus taeda. The sequence continues at coordinate 303,278 of APFE031488816.1, forward strand.
AATCTTTTTGCCAATTTTCGATTCGCTTCTCTCCGATCCTCTTTGCAATTGCAACTCGGATCTGGATTTCTTGGCTAGAAATCCATCAAGGCAATGACTCCCTCTACCTTGGTTCTGTCCCATTAGATACTGTTCTGCTTTAACAACAATAATTCCCCACCATCTTCCTAATCCACAATCTTCCCACAACTACTTATGCCCCAGCGACTGAAGAAGCTGAGCCTTCTAGCTCTGCGCAATCCCGGCAAAGGGCTAAATCACTCCTCTGGCCAATTGCGTCAAGCCTACTTGACTGAATAGGATGACGTGGCTCTTCGTGAGCCTCTTCTGCCTCTCTATGCCTCTGCGCTAGCCCTCTCTTTGGCTCGAAATGATGGCGCAGGCCCTCTGCGTTGCTCCTTCTTTGTTGCCTTCTTCTTAGGAACAACTTTGTCTCTCGGGACAACTGTTTCTGCTCCAAATTTTCTGATTTCTGCCGGTGCCTTCAGTTCTTCTATGATCTGCAATGCTCTGATACCATGTTGAAATTTCTAAGTCTGACACGTCAGAAATTCCTACTGCATTATCTGGTTTATTTCACCTACTTGTTTAGTCCTTAACAAGTTATTTATCCATATAAATATTGAAAATAAGCACAAATGCATTCTCAACTCATATACAAATCATCAATTGAAACAATAGACAAACACACAAGGGACATTGTTATTTTTGGACAATCGTCCCCGGAAAATCCCAGCTTGGGAAAACTGGTGTAGCAGTTCTGAGGGTTTTATTATTAAGCAGTTTTTTTTTTAGTATAATTAGGGTGCCAAACTGGCTCACCCAACAAAGATTTCTACATGACAGTAATACCTCTTCTCACATACAGATATTTAGCAAGTCTACCCCACGAAATTCCTTCCGGCTCTTCCTCTCGGCATTGCGTAAACTCTGCTAGCCACAACATTACTCCTGAACCCTCTGCATCAGCCCTCTGGTTCTTCGCGTCAGCTTTCTGGCCTTCTGCATCACCCACGCAGGCCCCTCTGCCTCTTTGCGTCAACTTTTTGGCCTTCTGCATCACCCACGTAGGTCCCTCAGCCTTTGTGCAGTTTCTAGCTGCCTTTGCTTGGCTCCTGCTGCCTCTGCGTAGCTTTGATTGCCCCTGTGTAGCCTCTCCAGGCTTTGCGCTGACCCTTAGGCACTATCTCTGCCTCTCTGCTATGTACGCACTGCGCCTTGCTACAACTCAGATCACTTGTTCGAATTTTCTCAGCAAAATCCGCTCCAGAAAATCAAACTCACTGATTAATCTTGGTGTGTCTCCAACTGACCCTCAAGCCTCCTCTTATACTTTCCTGTTGACTCTTCAATGGCCGAGATTAAGTCTTTAATCAACGGGTAAGATTAGATTTGGCTTGATCCATGTCATTTAGAACATTCTCACCCAGTTTTATATAATACCCATTAATATTTTAATTTTCCTAAGTTTAGATTTAGGAACCCCATATTTTAATATCTCTCTAACCGAGTGGAATTTCCTCAAACCATTTCTGGGTCTTGGAGATCTCATGTGCTTTAGCCTCTCGACCAATTTTCATGGCTAGAGCACATCTGATGCTACCCCAAATCAACAGTTGAATTAAAGGGGGTTGAATTCACCTGGTAAAGGGAGCAGAATTCTGCTCAAGGAAAGGCACACACATTTCCAGTCAAGAGATCCAAATCTGAGGCAAGTATACAGCGAGTTTGATCTTGGCACTTTCCAGGAATCCATGTCAGTTTGAGGAGGCCGAGCTTATCTTGTGCTATCATCATTTCAAGTCAAGGTCGATTTCACTTGCAGAGAGCTGAAGATTGTTGTCCAATTGGTGCTGTAGCAGACTTCCATTTTGAGGGCGAATCTTATTGTACAGGAGGCCAAGCTGATCTAGATTGCTGAGCAGAATTTCCAGACATCCTAACATCAGAATATTAATAAAATTATCTCTTCTTATCAGCTGAAGCAAGCTCCAGGTTTAATCCTCAGTCTGCATTTGTATTCACTGAAGATCATTATCTATAAAAATTCAGATTTGCTTCAGACTTTGGTTGATGTTGTTTCTCTTGCTATGCTCATGAAATGTTTGACAGAAGTTTGAATCAATTTTGCTGGAGGTGTCTTCCAGAACTTGCATGCTAACTGTTTGTAGAAAGGTGTCAAAGAAAAAAGTTTCAAATTGTGGGAAAAAGAAACAAAATTTTGCTTGAATTTTGCTTTGGTACATTACACTTTCTGTCACATGTGCGAAGTCAGCAGCAGAGAGAAAATGCCACACGTGCAAGGTCAAATAAGAAAGAGAGAGCTCGGTCAACTGCTGGATAACTTCAGCCTTCTTCTTCTTTTTCTTTTTCACTTGGATGAACAAAGATACTTCTTATTAGGTGTGATCCAAATTGTGTCAAGAGAAGGAAGTCAAATGCCTTTATATAGTGATCCTGGGAGGCCGAATAGGTGTGACAAGGGACAGGTCGACTTGACTTTCTTGCAGCCAAAATTCAAAATTCAAAAATCAATTTTTTTTCTCTTTTGAAGCCGACATGAAGAACATTTCTTATATTTATTGTTACATATATTTGGAGGGCTAAAAATATTAATTATGAAGATAGACCATAGCTACAAAAATCAACACTAAATAAACCATATTGACTGTAAAGTCTCTATATTGATAACCATGACACTTTTGCCAAGCATTCATGTGAAGCTGTTTTAATAGTTTATATTGAATGCTTATCCTAACAAGTTTTGATATCCTAACATTAATAGCGAATATATCTTCCATGAGGAAATGCAAAGTAGAGGCTGTTTACTCATTTAAAACATAGTGAATAATAGATGGTTTTTATGTTATTTCAGGTGACTCCCTTGCCTGTTTGGCATGGACCAGGATATCGCTCTCTCGGATTTCGCTTTGGTAATGTCTGCTACATAAGGTATTCATTGATAGTGTTTACCTGGAAGTTTGTTGAAATATATTACTTGTTTCTTTTATTTGCAGTGAGGATCCATATATTCTTCTTTTCAATTTTCTCATATATGGGTATTGATGATTTTTTCTGTCATAGTGATGTAAGTGACATACCTGAGGAGACATATAACCTTCTCAAGGATTGTGAACTCCTAATACTGGTGCATTAACCTCTCTTTTAAACCCTGCAATTCCATGCTAACCTTTTTCAATTACCTTACTTGGTCATGAAGACAATTGATTTTGAAAATTTGTTGATTCTTAATATTGAGATTTTGTTCAGGATGCATTGAGGCCCGATCGCTCAAGCACAACACATTTTGGGTTGCCAAGGGTGAGCCATTATTAGCATTGCTTGTAAATACAATAAAAGTTTATCCGTTACATATTTAAAATGACCATTTCATACTTTGTTCATTTTCCTATTGTTCGTTTCTTTGTAGGCTTTACAAGAAGTTAGGAAAATTCAACCCAAGCAAACTCTCTTCACTGGTAATGTCTCATAAGTTTACCTTTTTGATGGTAAAGGTCCTCATCACTTATGAAATGTTTTTTAATGATCTAGAATTTGTTTCTAATTTATTCTATAGGCATATTCTGCTATGTTGGTTTGGATTATGTTGAGAATGAAATGAAAGATTACATGAACATAGAAAATAAACATAGGGTTATAGTGAAACAAAATTATATTACTCAAGATTGGTGAAAAACATTATATGTACAATGATTAGAATGGTGGCTGCTGTCTTTAAAAAGAGGTGTCTGTTGATTTGGGGTAGCATCGGATGTGCTCTAGCCACGAAATTTGATGGAGAGGTTGGGGCACATGAGATCTCCAATACCCAAAAAGGGTTTGGGCAGATTCTAAACAGATTAGGAGATATTAAAATAATTAATATTTTTAATGGAGTCCCTAAGTCTAAACTTAGGGAAAATAAAATATTAATGTGTATTAATATGAATCTGTGTTAGAATGGTCCAAAAGACATGGATCAAGCCATATTTAATCTTAGCCGTTGATTAGGGACTCAATCTTGGCCGTTAATATGTCAACAAGAAAAGTATAAGAGGAGGCTTGAGGGTCACTTGGAGAACACACTAGATGATCAGTCATTCTATTCTCTAGAGCGGGGTTTGCTAAGAGAGATAGAATCAGTGATCGGGAGAGCAGCTAAGGGGCATTGAGTACAGAGAAACAAAGAAGGCAGAGATTGTGTCGGAAGAGCAGCACAACAGCCAAGGAGGGTGACACAGAGCCAACAAGGGCTCACGCAGGGCCATGCAGAGGCAGCCAAGTGCTGCGTAGAGCACTAGAGGGGCTAGCGCAGCTGACCCAGAGGCTCCCAGAGCTAATGCAGGGCCTCCTGAGGCTGACCCAGGGCTAGTGTGAGACAGAGAGGGGTTGACGCAGTCCAGATTGGGCAGACGCTGGGGTTGTAGAGCAGTTTTGTACTGAGGAATTGCCAGAAGGATTTTCCGGGGTTTCAGCTAGGAGATTTCTCTCAAACTGTGAGGTATAGCTGCTAAGGAAATTCTCTGTTGAGTAGGCTAGTTTCGGCACCCAGATTGTATTATGATATTGCTTAATAAGAAAACCCTTAGATAGCTGCACTGGTTTTCCCGCATTGGGTTTTTCCGGGGACATTGGTCCAAAAATAATGGTGTCATGTGGTGTGTTTGTTCTTATTTCTTTTAGTTACTGATCTGTAATATGTTGAGCATGCACTGGTGTTTATTTTCAGTATTTACTTTGTAAATAACTTGTTAAAGAAAAAATAACAAGTAGGTAGGAATAAATCAGAAAAAGTGCATGAAGGGTTTCTAAACTAAGTAAACTTAGAAACTTCACCAGTGTCTCTACTACTTTAATTTGCAAGACCCCATAGCAGGATGCTGAAACTACCTTTTATCATAATGGTAATACTAAGAGGAAAAACTGCAAGGATGCAAGAATCTTGACCCTAACATGAAGTTGGGGCTAGTGTGAACGTTGAGTTGGATGAAATTGAGTTATGTAAAAAAAGGAAGCCTTGTTTGTTAATTTTTCTTAGGGCTATATTGTTCTTTGCTTTGATAATTGCATTTCTTCATTAACACATTAAATTCACCCCATAACATCATAACATTATTCAGATTTACATCATTATTTAGCAACATATGCAACTATGTAAAAAGAACAATATCATCGTCATCAATGCAGTGGAACATAATATAAGAAAAACATTAACACATAGAGACACATGTATTGGTCGGAGACCAGGGAAAAACACACTATTGGGAATGTTACCCACCATTTTGTGGGTGATATCCCTAGGAGAAAGTTTTTCTCCAAGATGGTCCTCAGCTGGTAGCCATCAGCCCCTTGCAGCCACCAATTAGCTCGTTGTGCCACTTCTCCACCAACTGAGCCAACCATGTGGTCCCTCACTCATCTGTCATGATCGTATGTTAGAAGGTGGGCCTCCCAAACCTAAAGGTATGCCTTGTCATTTGGTAATTGAGTATTGTAGTTTACTTATCATGGAGACTTTTGGGCATGAATTAATGGGGGGATTCGGCAGAAAGAGTTGGCTAGGTCTGTGCTCTTGTCTCTTAGACCTCTTTTGGATGTTACCCTTGGACCCTAGTCTCGTGGGATCTCTTTTACTGACCTTTAGGCTCTCGGGATGGTACTTCATGGGAAACCCCGATTTTGGTTGTGCGGTCCCACTCCCTCATCCACATACATCACTCACCCTCCTCTCATTATAACCCTATTCATCATTTTTCCCACCTGGGTCCACATTCCTTCATTGGGTCCACATAGGGTTAGCCTCCCCTTCCCCTTGCCCACACCTTGGGTCAGGCCTGGAATGATGCCCCAGAGGTTGATGTAGCTGAAAAGAAAAGTAAAAGCATAATTGGCCACATTCAGCAGGAAATTGTACCACAAAATGCAAAAGATGGCCGACACAAATACATTTAGCATGTGGGCAAAAGCCAATGCATGAGCTTTATCCCATTCTCATGGCCATCACCCTAGTTCCTATAGGCCCTAGATGAGCCTCTTTTATCATTCAGGAACCCATGATTGTCCTAACCGCTAGTGGGCAATGAACCGTCCCACCTCAAAGGGGGTTTCCACTACTATACTTTACACATCATGCTCTTACTCCTTGAGCCCCGAGCAATTAACCAAAGAAAAATCATAAAAGGCAAGAGGCATATGAAGAAGGGTGGAAAAATCAAGGTCGCGGTAACTCATGTACCACAATTATTCCCTCCTATACATTATATACCCAAGTGTGGGCTTCCCCTTTATTAGCTACCTTTGTACCTGTTGATTTCTGGTAGCATCAGATGTGCTCTAAGCCTCAAAATTTTTAGGGAGGCTTGGACACATGTATTCCACAATACTCAGAAATCGTTTTGGGAAATTCCACCCGGAGACAACTTTATTAAAATAATTAATTAATTTTAAAGGAGGCCTAAGTCTAAACTTAGGGAATTAAAATAATTAAAGGGTATTAATCTAAACTGTGGGTGAAACTTCTAGAAGAAGACAAAGATCGAGTCCAAATGATTTGAGCCATTGATTAGAATCTAATCTGGGCCGTTGGTTCTTAACTGGAGGAATATAAGGACTTCAATGGGTATTTGGAAAATACACCAGGAAAATACTCAGTTATCTGAGTAAAATCGATTTTCTCACTGGTCGAAGTTCAACAAGAGGAAATCAATTCAGAGGGAGAGTTGCAGGTGAGGAAGAGAGAGAGGGTAGCAACATTAGTCGGGGGTGCAAGAGCAGAAGACGCAGAGAAGAGAAGGGACAACGCAGAGGGACATCACAGAGGCTGACGCTAGGACTGCATAGTCCTCACGTAGAAGCTGACGCAATGAGAAATAGAGAGGGCAACAGGTCCTCTCCTGGATCAGAATCTCACCGGGAAGTGTGAGAGAACTGTCAGTAAAATTCTCACAAAGATTTCTCTTCTATTCTATTGGTTGTATCTTGTACATGAGATTTTTTTGCTGAAGATTAATAAAGAAACCCTCATCTACTGCACCGGTTTTCCCACATTGAGTTTTTCCAGGCACAATTGTCCAAAAATAACTGTCATTGTGATTGTGCTTGTGCTAGTGTATTTCCTTGCATTTTGTACTGTTCCTAAGTAGGAATGTGAGTGATATTAAGCAAATAAATAGTGCAACAACACATAAAAATAAAAACACACATTAGACATCTATGAAAACGCTGCCAATCAGGAACTACTGAGCCATATTATTAAAAATCAGAGGGATAGATACAATATGAAATGGAATGGTGCACCTGGGCTTGTCTTAATGAAGAAGCAAGACCAACCCCAAGTGGGAAAATAGTTGAGCTGAAGGCTGCCTAGCTATTGCACCATTCTGCATTGTGCTGCCCTAGTAAACTACTACCCTGCTAAACTTCGACCTGCTAGAATGTGCCCAAAAACTGTCCAGAAAATTATATTCTTTTAGCCATGGACTCCTTGGACAAAACCCAGAAAAACCCAGAAGGGAATTTCGTTGGTTTTGATTTTGGATTTTCGACCTCCTTGGAGCCTCGCCCCAGCTTCTGTTGCCAAATTCGACTTGCAGGAATCAACCTACAAATCCCTCTAAAAACACCTTTGAAATGCTGTTTTTACCTATGCTATACAACTCCTTGCTCCTGGATGGATCTTGGCCAAGATTAAGTGCTCTCCCAAGCCCCACGAAATTGCTGCTACAGGCCTTTGCGCAATCCCTCTGCCCAAAAATTCGTACAACTAATGCACTGGTCTAGATGGTTGCAAATCCCAATGAAAATGTCCGCAAAAAACAGCCTCCTCAACTCCGGGAACTCCCAGCAAGCAATGAACCTCCTTGCTGGCTTCCAACTCCTCCTGCGTGATTTTGGTTGCCCAGGAAATACGTAGTTCCCTCTCTGCACTGTTGGCTGAAGCGTGTAACTGTGTTGAACTCCCTAAAACTCTTGTGGAATGGCCTCCCTACGGCAGGCACAGATGGTCCCTTGAAGAAGAGGTTGAATCTCCCGTGTGAGAGATTTGTGGCTAAACAACCAGTAGACTCGCTAAGCAGCAAAGCGTACAAAAGAGTGTTTGTTTGCAAATGTTCAAGATGAAAACAAAATGAGAGTTGATCTCTCTTTATAACTCCTTGGCCCCCCTTAGCCTCATGTGGGCCTCTCCATCCCCCCATTCGATTTTCCCTCCAAGCATATCAAATGGCTAATTCGAACTCCTATGTGGGTGGCCCCAGATTCCACTAGTAGCTAAATAAAGTCGATTTGGCCCCTAAGTCCCTAAGTCGAAAGTGTGGGGCCCTCTTCCTTAGTAAAAAATGTGAAAAATTGTGTAGGAACACCCTGTTACTAATGAGTTTGACAAGGGACATGACAGTCCTCCCCTCCCAAATGTTGCTTGCCCTCAAGCAACCTCAAAGTTGGGTGCTCCAAAATATGCTCACCCTCCCAGATGGCATTCTCATCTGGCAAGTTCTTCCAATGCACCAAATATTGCTTGTCTTCAAGCAATGCTTGAACAAACACCCTCTTTGACTGTGGACCCCCCACTATCACTGCAAACTTCACCAGGGTCCCAAATGTGCCATTGGATCGTCCCTGATCGTTGTACTATCCTATAGTGAAGGAGTCCCTCGAGACCAGTATCCAAGCCAACTTGATCAATGTGAAGCCCCCCTTGCTCCACTCACTATCTTGTCAGATATGGGCATTAGAACCCCTGTGTCTATCACCAATAAGTAGAGCATCTTGACAATGTAAAACTCTGTCGAAATCCTCATGAAGCTGCTCTACCGAATAGTCCACCCCATCCACTATGATTGTGGGCCCTTGAAGATACAACTTAATACCTATGGGAATGAATCCTCTCCTGCATGAGCTCGTCCTGAAATCCTCTTGCTGGACATCTTTCCATGTTGATGAAGTCTCCCACGCCCTTAGTGAATCATTGAAACCCGATGGAGAATCTTGATGACCCTCCCCTATAGAAACCAGCTCACCCCTATGGGTGTCTGAACTACAAGTACTATGACGCTAGGATCCCACGCCCAACGCAACAAGAAACTGTTCTGCTGACCCTGCGACACCCTGGTCATCACTAACTGTCTAACATGCTCGTACCAGAGCCTCCTCTCACATAGGTCTTGACCATAATCTATGCGATGATCGAGGTTAGACCCAACTTGCTAAAGCGACCCAATAGTGTCAGCGCCTATCCCTCCATGGCTGGCCCCAATCTTGAGCAACAATCTACCTTGCCCTATGGTGAGGGCTTCGCTGATTCCCCATGTGTCTGCCTGTGAATGAATCAATTTGCATGTTATCCTACCCATGCTCACTGAGGAGTGGAGTATCCCACCAATCCACAAGATCGCTGGATCCCATAACCATACTAGAGGTCCACAACCCCCAATCCTCCCTGCCTGTTGCTATGATATGCTGCTAGCTATTGGGACTCCTCCGTGCCTCGTCTTTAAATCTTGTAGGTATCTAATAGGTAGGCACCGAGCATCAAGAACCTGTGTTACGAATAACCAACTGCTCCACACCTGCCAAATCACATAGCACGATCTATTATCCCAACTCCTGACGATGTGCCCTAGTCTTGCTGGAAGCCTAGGCATCATCCTGCCAACAAGGGCTACCATCCCTCGCACCTCATGCTCACCTAATGTCTCAAGTTGTCGAGCTGGAAAAGCACCATACACTCCCTCTCGGTGACCTCCCCAAGTGTGAGCCTAGGGGTGGAACATATGCTACCTCGACAATCAACCATGCTATCCCTAAGCCTGTATTTGTCAAGTTGTGCACCTACCAAGTGTCTCAACTGGAGAGTCTCCTCCTAGCCCATGACACGCGATGTCTCATCCAACTGCCTAGGGTGAGCCTCCCATGCCCTGTTGCCTGAATGGAGACTGTCAAGGGGCAACAACCAAATGCTATGTGACCGTAAGCAACACCAGAGGAGGATGGGTGGGCATGTCCTGAAGGGTATGATCAAGAGCATGCCAGAATACTCGAGGGTAATCCTACGAACGTCCTTGTCTCTGCCTTGGATTTGCTGACAACCCCCTCGCGACCCTATCTCCGCTAAGCATGGTGTCACCAGATGCTCAATCATGTCCTTATCGATCCTAGGTGAGATGCATCCAATGGTACACCTACTGCCTCTTTCCATAAGTCTCCTTGGAGGTAATGCTCCAAGTGCCCATTGTACTGCATCATCTGCCACTGCATACCACCCAGTATCACCACACTCATCGACATGCCACTATATACTGCAACTTGTCTTTGTACACCATGGAATACCCCCGGCTACAACCATACCATCCTGTATCGTCTTGTGTCCTACTTGTGTCACTACACTTGTCACTCCCTGCACATCCTCAATGCGATGCGAGTCACTCCTCCTACCCCACAGTGTCAATCGGCATGCTGTGGTATACCACCATGTATCTCCATGCTCCTCTACAGGCCATTGCTCCTCGCTGCATAGCCCTACATACCACTAGGTGCTATGGCCTAGAATTGTGTCCGCATGCATCAGGCCACATCCCTCTATATAAAACTGGATGTCACTACCTGACTCTGTGCAGTCTTGTGTACCACTGCCTACTATCATACCACCTTGTAACATATGGTATCCCACATGTGCCAAAGTGTCTGCCACTTTGATAGTGACGCCACCATGAGACGCGTCATGTCCCCTCGTCCATCCTGGTAGACTTGAGCATCCTAACTCCACTCTTGCTAGGGGGGATATCTCTGTTGTGCCGATCCTCTATGACCCCTGAGTCCTAAACCTCAATGAGAGAACATCATCTCCATACAATATCTGGTCTGGTCACATACCCATGCCACCTCGTCCAACCAGCTCTTGGCAGAGAATGCTAATCATCCTGCGCCCCCATGCGCAACCAACATGCCAAAACAACCAATGGAACTTGCTCACAAACCACCTGGCCACTAGCATTAGCTGGAACTCCCCTAAGGAATGCATGCACTCAGACATGGGGTTGACTACCTCATCAATGCCATAGCCTTCCTACATGTTTGATATTGGATAGGAAGCTCCGCCTGGATCCCAGTGCTAGCCTAAGCCTCTAGCACCCTTAATGTCTGAGAGTTCCCACTGAGCTTTACTCCGGACTACGACCATCTCCATGAGTCTAGCCCACTCCACTGGGTACCAACTCAGAATCTCTCACCATTCAACCCCAAGAGAGGGATCAAATGCACAAACTCTAGCACATAGAAGTTAGAACAAGTATCCATCCTGCGAGTGTTGCACCCTGCGCAACTCATGTCGCCTCAACTCACCATCAAGGTCAACACATAAAATTTATCGGGGAGTCTTTGCATCTCTCTCTCCGTGGTGCAAAGGTAGTCTAGCAATGTTGTAAGCGCCATCTATATAAGCCTAGAGAGAGCTATTATCTGGAAGTACTGCAACTCTATTGACGGTTTGTGCATCTAACCGCTCTAAGTCAGTGGTGGGCCCCAAAGAACATTGCTCGTCCTCCTCCACCATGTGCTCAACATGAGTCACGAACTGCCCCTCCATGACTAGCTCACGACCCTCTATGTGCCTTCCATGTTGTTGTAGGTGGTTGTCATCCCGCAACTCTATCATAGATCTGGGTGCCTCTGTACCTATCGGCTCCTCATCAAGGGTGGTGATGTCTCTCGGCACCTCATCATCCTGTCGTGCACTGTTATCACCTGAAAACTCAGTCATGACGCCAATATCTCAAAACGGATGTCACCTTCTCAACAGTGGACATGTCTGTCTCCTGGCATCTCATCAATGGATGGTCCTATGGCTGTATGCTCTACTTTCTCCCCCAAGGTGTCAACTGGTGCTATCAAAGAGGCCTCCAACAATGGTGACTCTTATGCCACACTGGGTATACCAATGTGATCCTCACACTCCTGTGTGTCCTCTGCCTCATGTTAAATCTCCTCCTCAGGCCGCTGATGTCTAAGACCAGGTCTCCACCAGCAAAATCATCTCCTTGACTCATCCTCTAACTGTCTCTGGCCTGCATGCTCATTTTCAGGAGATATGGTGCCTTGATTCTGTCGGCTTTCCCCACATAGTGTAGATGGTTGTACTCCCATGACTTGTGCACCTCTAGTGTCTATGTTGTAAGGACGGATGGATTTGGTCTGACACCTTCCTCAACTGAGCCAACCTCTCATCGCTCCAGCGAATTCCATCCCAGAATTCCTGCATACTGAATCTCCCTTGAGCCATGGGAAGTGTACGGAGTAACTCGTCACTGTGCATACATACCCAAATCTGCCATGATCTTATTGGTTACCCACAGCTGGGCCAAGATCATGCTCTGATACCACTATAATGTTCCTAAGTAGGAATGTGAGTGATATTAAGCAAATAAATAGTGCAACAACATATAAAAATAAAAGCACACATTAAATATCCATGAAAACACTGCCAATCAGGAATTACTAAGCCATATTATTAAAAATTAGAGGGATAGATACAATATGAAATGGATGGTGCACCTGGGCTTGTCCTAATGAACAAGCAAGACCAACCCCAGGTGGGAAAATAGCTGAGTTGAAGGCTGCCCAGCTACTGCACCACTTTGCACTGTGTTGCCCTCGTAAACTACTACCCTGCTAAACTTCGACCTATTGGAATGTACCCAAAAACTGCCTAGAAAATTATATCTTTTTAGACACAGACTCCTTGGACAAAACCCAGAAAAAACTAGAAGGGAATTTCACTGGTTTTGACTTTGGATTTTCGGCCTCCTTGGAGCCTCTCCCCAATGTCTGTTGCCAAATTCGACTTACAGGAAACATCCTGGAAATCCCTCTGAAAACACCTTTGAAATGTTGGTTTTACTTGTGCTATCTAACTCCTTGCTCTTAGATGGCTCTTGGCCAAGATTAACTGCTCTCCCAAGCCCCATGAAATTGCTGCTACAAGCCTTTGCACAATCCCTCTGCCCAGAAATTTGTACAACTAATGCACTGGTCTAGCTGGCTGCAAATCCCAACAAAAATGTCCTCAACAAGCAACCTCCTCAACTCCCGGAACTCCCAGCAAGCAATGAACCTCCTTGCTGGCTTCCAACTCCTCCTATGTGTTTTTCGCTGCCCATGAAATACGCAGTTCCCTCTTTGCGCTGTTGGCTGAAGTGTGTGACTGTGCTGAACTCCCTGAAACTCCTGTGGAACGACCTCTCTAGGGCGGGCATGGATGGTCCCCTGAAGAAGAGGTTGAATCTCCCATGTGACAGATTCGTGGCTAAACAACCGGTAGACTCGCTATGCAGCAAAGCATACAAAAGAGTGTTTTTTTTGCATATGTCAAGATGAAAACAAAATGAGAGTTGATCTCTCTTTATAACTCCTTGGGCCCCCTTAGCCTCATGTGGGCCTCTCTATCACCCATTCGATTTTCCCTCCAAGCATATCGAATGGCTAATTCGAACTCCTATGTGGGTGGCCCCCACATTCCACTAGCAGCTAAATAAAGTCGATTTGGCCCCTAAGTCTCTACATCGAAAGTGTGGGGCCCTCTTCCTTAGTAAAAAAAGTGCAAAATTGTGTAGTAGCATCTTGTTACTAATGTGTTTGAGAAGGGAGATGACACATTTATTTTCCACAATATTTTAATTGTGAAGGCTGCAGTAGAATTTATTTCGATATTTGCCATAGAAACACTGTGAATAACTTAATTATGAATTAATAAGTAAACGAAATAATATCAGTCACTGCAGTTGGATTTCTATCTAGAAATTTTCACATGGTATTAGAACCAAGTTCGTAAGCAGAAGAGCTCAGAAGCAGAGAGTAAAAGGATTTCGAAATTATTGTAGAGGCAACAATTCGAAACCCCAGAGGCAACGCAGTTCGAAGGCCAAGGAGGACAAAGTTTTGAGGAGAAATCGATTTCTTTGAGTGAGTCGCCAGAGACATTCGATCTCTAGATTGAAGCTTACCAGAGGCAGAAGGGAGATGTATTTTTCCTTGCAGAGCATATCTTCAGCTGGGACGCAGATATTTTGCAGCAGTTGCTAGGGCAGAAAAGCGTCAGATAGGAAAATAGCACAAAGAAGGATGGGAAATCAATATGTCTCTAGATTATCTTCTAGATTAGAAGAAGAATTTGCATGCTTGGCAAGTTCAGCATCAACAGATGTTTGGTACATTGATAGTGGGGCTTCAGCCCATATGCCTGGAGTATGAGAATATTTCTCGAGCTAACAAGAAGAGAAAATGGACTTCTAGATTACTATGGGAAACATAACGACGGAAGCAAGAACTAGCATCCGAGCCACTAATGTTTTGCATGTGCTTGGGTTAGGAATGAATCTGATTTAAGTGTCCTAGCTACAGGACAAGGGATACGAAGTATACTTCATTGGAAAGAAAGTATATGTCAAACATCCAAGCTGGAAGAAGAAGAGACAAATTGGAGCTCGAAGCAACAGACTATATAGGTTGCAGCGCGAGTCTCCAATGGAACTAATAGGCAACAATCTTAATGGTGAAAAGGAACTAAATGTGGTATGGCACAGGTGAATGGGACACTTACACCATGGAGCACTGAGGATGCTCAAAGAGATTGTTACAACAGTTCTAGTTCTTGGTACTGAGCATGATGATAAATGCAGAGGATGTGTACTAGGGAAGTATGCTAAAGCGACTTTGTCCAGGAGTAAAATCAGAGCAAAAGGTGTATTCTGATTGATACACTCAGATATCTGTGGTCCAATGTCCAAAAGAGCTCTTAGTGGTGGTAAATACTTCGTCACCTTTATTGATGATCACTATAGGAAAACCTGTATCTATTTCTTAATGACCAAGGACGAGGTCTTTGATTGGTTCAAAGAGTTTAAGGCTCTCGTTGAGAACATGACATGGAAAAAGATAAAGGTATTGCGTTTAGATAATGGTGGAGAATATACAAACAAAGACTTCACAGATTTCTGTGCAAAAGAGGGCATCAAAAGAGAATGGATAGCTTCATATAATTCGGAGCAGAATGGAGTAGCAGAGCATAAGAATAGAACTATTGGTGGGGTGACAAAGGCTATGTTGTATGATCAGGATTTGCCTAGATTTTTATGGGCATAAGCTTGCAAGACAACGGTGTATATCTAGAATAGAACTCCTCATAGAGCTTTGGGGAAGACAACTCTCGAAGGTGTTTTCATAGGGAAGAAGCCGGAAGTCAGTTATCTCAAAATATTCAAAAGTGTGGCATATTGTCACATTCCAAATGAGAAGTGTAGTAAACTGGATCAGACTGCAGAAAAGGGGTACCTCGTAGGATATAGCGAGACCTCGAAGGCATACAAAATCTACATTCCTAGCAGCAGGAAGATTGTAGTAAGATGGGTTGTGAAGTTCATGAAGGATAGAGCTTTCTAAGAAATCCCGAGAGATGCCAGCAGAAGATCAATAAGTAGATATTTCTTTAGTCTAGCAGCAGCAAGGGCAACAAGGAGGACAGACATCTGGAACTAGCATAGTGACCGGTACTAGTTTTTCCTCAAAATAAGGAAATCCAAGTAGTTCTCAGCAGGTGGAACGACAGGAACAAGAGGGGGATTTGATCGATCCTCCCACCACCAGTGGAAGAACTAGTAGAGAAGTACAACTGACATTGAGGGACACAGAGGAGTTTGTCAGAGCTCCTAGAATCGAGAAAAGGCAGCGTAGACAACCTGACATGTACTAAGCCTTGGTAGCACAGGTTGAAGAACCCTCTAGCTTTCAAGAAGTCATACAACACCAAGTATGGGCGGATGCCATGGTAGAAGAGTATAGTTCTATCATGATGAATGATATCTAGGAAGTGGTACCTAGGTTAGAGGATAGATCAGTTGTAGGATCAAGGTGGATTTACAAGATCAAGTATGCTGCAAATGGTAGTATAGAGAAGTATAAGGCTAGGTTCGTAGCAAAGGGGTACGCACAAAAAGAAGGAATAGACTATGAAGAGGCCTTCGCCCCAGTAGCCAGATATACCTCTATCAGATCCATTATATCCCTAGCAACTCAAATGGGATGGGAGATTCATGAGATGGATGTCAAGACAACATTCTTGAACGGGGTGATAGAAGAAGAGGTTTATATAGAACATATTGAAGGCTTTGAAACTCATGAGAGGAGAACTCATGTATGTAGGTTAAAGAAAACCCTGTATGGGCTCAAGCAGGCACCCACAGCATGGTATGGTTGGATTGATAGTTACTTGTAGCAATTGGGATTTGTCAAGCGTGATGTAGATCTCAATCTCTACTATCTAATAGTGGAGAATGAACCACTTATTCTGGTATTATATGTGGATGACTTGTTTCTAACAGGGTCATCTAGGCTCATAAAGGACTGCAAGAAAACTCTTGAAGTAGAATTCAACATGAAGGATATGGGGTTGATACATTATTTTCTAGGATTGGAAATATAGCAGAAGGATAGGGAGATCTTCCTTGGACAAGATATGCTACAGAGATTCTGAAGAGATTCAGAATGAGGATTGTTGGCTCATGGCTATGCCCATGATCACAAACTGGAAGAAAATAGATGCATCAAGAGACAAGAAGGTGGACCCCACCTTGCATAGACAACTCATTTGGTCGCTCATGTATCTGGTCAACACTAGGCCAGACATTTGCTTTGCTATCAACACCCTTAGTCAGTTCATGGTGGAATCGAAAAGGGTGCGTTGGGCAACAACTAGGCACATTCTTAGATATGTGCATGGAACAGTAGGATATAGGTTTAAATACACCTCAGAAGATGACGTTAGGTTGAATGGCTTCACAGATGCATATTGGGCAGGAAGTTCATTAGATTGGAAAAGTACCTTTGGGTATTGCTTCAATGTTGGATCAGGAATGATCTTTTGGTGCAATAAGAAGCAAAAGTCGGTAGCTCTAACCTCAGTAGAAGAAGAATATATGGTGGCTAGCACAGCTATGTGCGAAGCTATATGGCTTAGAAAACTGCTTGTGAGTCTATTTAGAAAAAGGATGGAGACGACCAATATTTTCTGTGATAATCAGAGTTGTATTAAACTCTCTGAGAATCCAGTATTTCATGGTCGGTCGAAACACATCGATATGAGATGTCACTTTATCAGAGACTGTGTTCAGCGTGGGGTAGTACAGTTGCAGTATGTCTCCATAGGAAATCAGGTAGCAGATGTACTCACAAAAACTCTAGGAAGAGCTAAGTTCATCCATTTCAGGGAGAAGATGGGTATGGTAGAGAATCTGCTTCAGTAGCAAAAACAAATGGTTTCTCAGTTGTAGTAGCAGAAAGGTGCAGTATAGATGCAGTGTTGGTAGTGGCAGAGTTAGCAATATTATAGATACAACATTTGCGCAGTAGTTGGTGGGTAGTGATGTTAGACATCAGCAGCTTAGAGGGAGATGTTACAGAACAGGGTGATGCTTAGCAGGTTGCATTACTAGAGCACATTCCTCGCTAAGAGGGAGTGTTGATTTCTGGTAGCATCGGATGTGCTCTAAGCCTCAAAATTTGTAGGGAGGCTTGGACACATGTATTCCAC
This sequence comes from Pinus taeda, assembly GCA_000404065.3. Classification (NCBI taxonomy): domain Eukaryota; kingdom Viridiplantae; phylum Streptophyta; class Pinopsida; order Pinales; family Pinaceae; genus Pinus; species Pinus taeda. The sequence continues at coordinate 320,853 of APFE031488816.1, forward strand.
AATACCTAGAAATCGTTTTGGGAAATTCCACCTAAAGGCAGTTTTATTAAAATAATTAATTATTTTTAATGGAGGCCTAAGTCTAAACTTAGGGAATTAAAATAATTAAAGGGTGTTAATCTAACCTGTGGGTGAAACTTCTAAAAGAAGACAGAGATAGAGTCCAAATGATCTGAGCCATTGATTAGAATCTAATATGGGTCGTTGGTTCTCAACTAGAGGATTATAAGGACTTTGATGGGCATTTGGAAAATACACTAGGCAGATACTTAGTTACCCGAGTAAAATCAATTTTCTCACTGGTTGAAGTTCGACAAGAGGAAATCGATTCAGAGGGAGAGTTGGAGGTGAGGAGGAGAGAGAGGGTAGCATCATCAGTTGGAGTGCAAGAGCAGAAGACGCAGAGTAGATAAGGGATAGCGCAGAAGCTGTGACATAGAGGGACAATGTAGAGGCTAATGCTGGGACTGCGTAGTCCTCATGCAGAAGCTGATGCAGTGAGAAATAGAGGGGGCAATATGTCCTCTCCTAGATCAGAATCTCGCCGGGAAGTGTGAGAGAACTGTCAGTAAAATTCTCACAGAGATTTCTCTTCTATTTAGTTGGTTGTATCTTGTACATGAGATTTTTTGTTGAAGATTAATAAAGAAACCCTCATCTGCTGCACCGATTTTTCCGCATTGGGTTTTTCTTGGGACAATTGTCCAAAAATAACTGTGTAATTGTGATTGTACTTGTGCTAGTATTTTTCCTCGCATTTATTTTCCGCAGTATTTTAATTATGAAGGTTGTAGTAGAATTTATTTCGATACTTGCCATAGAAACATTGTGAATAACATATTTCTGAATTAATAAGTAGAAGAAATAATATCAGTGATTGTAGTTGAATTTTTATCTAGAAATTTTCACAATACCTTGGCTTGTGACTTAGGATTGCCCCCTCCATCCCCTACTCCATTCCATCACTTTATTGCATGCCACCACCATTTGAAGGATATACCTTGGACATATCATCCCCTTTAAAAGTAGAAACCACGTAATAGGGTACTTGGTTAACCCCCCTTGGAGCTTGGAGACATTAGCACATGCCAAAGCCCACTATGGAAGGGCATGCCATTATGAAGTGCCCACTTGTTATCCATGGTTTGTAAGCCCTTTAACTTGATTACTTTAATTGACTTGTTGTTCTAAAAGGCAAAGGGATCGCATTGGATCTTATGCAGGATTGTAGATGGTCGCCATTTTGGGTTTGGTCTCCCTATACGGGGTCCTAATTCTTCAGAGGGCTACTTGGCACGTGTAGGGTGTGTGTAGAGAGCCATGGGCCTCCACAACAGTAGAAAACATTCCATGGATACCTAGAGATGTCCAAAGATTGCTCGAAATTCAACTGTTGGACAAGGAAGATGCACTTCGTTCATCGTGCCCAACCGACCCCACAGTTGTACCATGCACTTGGCAGATGACCCAAGACCTATATGATGACGTGGTATCACTTACACCATCATCTGAGCCCTTGCAGATGGTCTACAGGCATCTTCGATCTATTTGGAGACCCGTGAGGTTACTTGTGTGCCCCCACACCCATTGGGAGCACCATGGGTTTATTATTTGGAGAATAAGGGACCAACCCTTTGTCCACTACTTTTGGGAGTCCTATTTCTCATATGGAACCTATGGATTTCACTAGGCCTCTTATAAGGCCCAATGACATGTACTATTGATCATTTGACCTCTTGAGAGGCTTATTCTTTTGTTTATCAGCTAGTTTGGTGGGCTTGCCACAAAAAAATAGTTATTTTGTACATTATTTTATTTTAGGGGCTAATTAGGCCTAATTGGCTAAATTGAACTAATTAGAAGTGTATAAATACAACTAATTTGATTTCATTTTAGCATCATCACTTGGATTGATAATTCTCTCTTAAGAGATTTTAGCTATTCTTTTTGGAGGACGAAATTGGATGAATGGAATAATTTTGATGTTTGGATATGTTCATTTTTGTCTTCGAGCTTCTATATTGGCATATGATGATGATTGGATATAATTGTTCTCACGTGTAAGTGCTCTTTTAACGCTATTTTTTCATTCTTTTCTATGTCACAAAATGATGCTGGGATTTTCGCTATACTAGGTTGAAATCTTGCTGCTTTTCATTGGTGAAAAGGTATAAATTTTTCTTTTATTAGCATTGCATCATGATATGGGCCATATTTGAATAAGTGAATGTTCCTAGAGATATTTCATTGAAATCTATCTTGATAAGTCATCACATATTGCACATTGAGGTATAAAGACCTTAAAGCTATTTTCCTCATGCTCTAATTGTCATGTGAAGATGTTCTAGAGGCCTCCTTGACTGAATGAAACCATCCTAATCATTGGAATCTTCTTGACTCCATTTCTCCCAAAGGAATAGGCACTAGTCTTCCATAGTTGATCACCTAAAAACATGTTTTTCTCACCTTTCTTTCTTTCTCTCTGGATCTAGTCTACATAGGTCACCTAGGGCATCGATTATCTCACAATCTAGCCATTTGTTTTTTGGTCGACAATTGCGTTGGAGTTTTCTCTAGAGGCCTTCCAAATTTTAAGCAGATTCGACGGTGGGATCTCGAGACATTGCAAGCCCTAGTTCAGGGACTATTTCTTGCCCTAGGTTTCCCTTAGCTAGTGACCTCATCTGTATAATTTCCCACAACGTTTTGAAGATAATTTCTCAAATATCACTTGGAATTCAAGTTTTCACAAGGATTTCGAGGTCTAGGAATCCCCTTGACAAGTCATATACTCAAACCCTAGCCCTTGGAATTCTCCTAAGCCCTTCCTAGAGAGCCTTTCATCTTGCTTTGCAAGCAAGCGAGCCATATATTTGAGCCTCTCTTGTGAATAGGCTTCTAGGATCACCTTTCATTCTATCATTGATCCATTCATCTTCGTGATCCTTATTATACCGGGTCTCTTCCCATCGGTGAAAGTCCATAAAGAGCAGGGAGCCTTAGCTGAGGTGATAGTGGGCTATCGCTTCGTTGTTTCCCTTGACCTAGTAGTTGCCCTATAGGACCCCTGCTAGTTTGAACAGTTACATTTCTGGCGCCGTTGCCAGGGAATCGAGACATGTGTTTTGTTCCCCGTACGACAGATTGAATATCATTGTTGGCAACTCCATTGAAGGAACGAAGTCCTAGTTCCTCATTGAACTTCAAGGTCAATGCTTTTAGGGTGAACTAAGCATTTTTGAAGGCAATTTCAATCACCCTAGTGACTCCACCTGTGATCCCCATGTTGATTTGGGGTAGCATCGGATGTGCTCTAAGCTTCAAATTTTGCAGGGAGGCTTGGGCACAGGTATTCCAAAGATCCCAGAAAGCGTTTTGTGAAATTCCACCTAGAAGTGATTTTATTAAAATAATTAATATTTTTAATGGGGTTCCTAAGTCTAAACTCAGGAAAATTAAAATATTGATGGGTATTAATCTAATCAGGGGTGAAACTTCTAAAAAAATCCATAGATCAAGCCAAAACAATCTGAGCCTTTGATTATGTTTTAATCTAGGCCGTTCGTTATCCAACAGGAAGATATAAGAAGGGGTTTGAGGGTCATTTGGAAAACACAGAGAGATAGAGAAAATCGATTTTCTGAAGTGAGAAGTTCTCAGGAGGAAAAATCAATTGAGGGAATCTCTTGCAGTTGAGGGGCAGGGGTAGCAGCTTCTGGAGAGAGAGATTCTCAGCTGGAGATACATCAACAGAGAGAGGCAGTAAGTGATCCAAAAGCCTTGACGCAAAGGCTAACACAGGGCCAGAAGGGCCACATAGAAGTGACGTAGAGGCAGAGAGAGAAAGTCGAAAATCAGAGCAAAGGGTCAGTTTCAGTAGCCAGAAGCTAGGGTGTAAGACCGGGAGGCTGAGAGCAGTGACTCTGGGCTACTGATCGAATCCTTTGACTCTATTTGACTCAAATAATTTTCTTTTACAATACGTAACATGCCCCAAATGGGTCTTTCATACATGACAATGACTTAATGACACAAGCCCTAGGAACTCATAATGAGAGCATGACCTATAAAATAAATTTCTCTTGATCATGAAACCCATGCCTCAAGAACATAAATAATAAATTTATTTCTCTTTACATCAAATATAAAATCATAATTACATTTGTCATTATGAAGACCGAACCTAGTTACATATTTCAACATATCATTCAGAGCATCTCTTCTTCTTCTTCCTTCTCTTCCATTACGATCATCCCTTCGATCATCTCCTTTTCTTCGATTATTAAACTTGTTATTGTTGCTTCTAGTGTTGTATCGCAAACCATTTTCCTTCTCAGGGCAATCTCGAGCATAGTGACCTTACTTGTGACAATTGTAGCATTCAATGTGCGATGATTCCTTTCTCTTCCATTCCTTCTATTAGAATTTCGAGGAGGAGGTTTCCTTGAAGTTGATGAACCTCCTTTTCCTTTCTTTTTCTTGTTATTAGTGATGAAAGCAGTGGGCTTTCCTTCTTCATGATTTTGTATCCTGCCTCTTTAGATCATCCTTGACTCTTCTTGATTGAATTTTCCAACGAGCTCATCAAATGATGGGAAAACATTGTTATTGCTTATAGTGGTAATGAAGGTTTCCCAAATAGCAAGAAGACCTCTAAGGGTTACCACCACCAACTCCCTGTTAGGAACAATTTCCCCAACTCTTTGCAATTGATCTCGAAGATGAGATATCCTCATAATGAAGGATTGCACAAACTCTCTTTTATTCATCTTCATATCTTTAAGTTGATCTTTCAAGGAGATGATTTCACTCAAATTGTTGAATTCATACATGCCAGCTAGCTTATCATACATGCCCTTAAACTTTTTCAAATTTCCAACATAGGCAAGTAAATGATCATGTAAACCATCAGCTATAATAATCTTTGCTTTTAACTCACCTTTCTTGTTTTTATTCTTGGCAGCAGTGGGAGCATTTTCTAGAGGCTTGGGTACATTTCCTTGAATGTATTCCCAAACATCATTGTCATCAGCTATGATTTCCAACCTGATCTTCCAAGCAACAAAGTTAGATGAGTCACCCAACTTCTCATTTTCCTTGAAGTAAGAGGTAGACAACATGACTTGATTAGATAGGCTCCTTCAAATTTTCCAAAGATGATTGCTTCAACTCTTGTCTCCTTTGGGTTTGTCCTTCACCTTAGATCTGATACCATGCTAGTTTTTCCACTAATCTATGCTATTTCAATTACTTTAGCCCAATTCACTTCTTCAATTAACAATCTTTTCAACAATAATTAATTCTTCCAATAAACAATAGTAACTGAAGATAGAACAGCAAATGCAATGACAATAGGAGACAATCAACACATCAACAAGAGACATCAATTTGGTCATAGACCAGGGAAAAGCCCCATAAGGGGGAAAACCCTTTGAAATTCTTCTTCTATTAGATTGTCATAAAATGTTCAGCATCGAGTACAATGAGCAATATCCATCAACAAGATTCAAAGTCAAAGGCTTTGACTATCAACCAAGTCAACCGACAATAAATTCCAAGTATAAATGATGAAAAGTCAAATTTGGTCAACTATCACAAATCTGCAATTTTGTCCAAGTCAACAGTAGTCAATGTGCCCTAACTAGTCCACAACAATCAATAGTAAACCCTCCAAACAACTCAGTGAAAGAAGCAATAAATGCAGCCTTGAAAGTTGGTCAAAGTGCTTGAAAAACAGTCAAAGATATCCTAGTCAAACTCGATCAAAGGAGAGAGAGGATGTTACAGTCAAAATCTGCAATTTTCCTGCAATTAAATCAGAAGTCAATTTCTAGTCAACCTGCCCAGATTGCCTCAGTTCTTGAGCCAGTCAACTTGGCCTCAAAGGGTCAAACTTTTCCCAATCAAAGCAAGTCAAACCATGAAGAAAAACTTGGGCAAACAGAAGTCAAACTCTCCTAGCAAAAATTCAACATAGAAATTTCCTCCTTGGACCCTCGCACATGTGAAAGAGAAGCTACCCTTGATCTGTACAAACTAATCAAATTCAGAGAGAGAAGAGGAGATGTTAAGTTGTGATGATGAACAAATGAGGTTGAGGTCACTTGTATTTATATATGTTGGAGGAGGGTTGATTTGTCCTTAGGCCGACCTTGACAATTTTGACATTGTGGGCTTCACTTCAAAAATACACTTTCCTCTGTCCAAATCAAGTGCTTCAAAGGTCAAAATTGGTCCCCTCGGAAAGAGGAATTTAGTCCCATGATTGTAATTTGTCACCGAGCTACCAAATTAACAATGTGGCTCCATTATCTAGTAGCCACACACCAACTAGTCAAGTGCCATAGGAAGGTATGAAACAAGTGAGAATTCAATTTCAAACTTCGTGGAAAACTCTTCCACTTGAGCTTTTGTCAACACACTTACATTTGAATAGGTACTTTTTCTGCCCTTCTTGCTCTCTGGACACTATGAAGCATGATTTCTCATCTTATCATAGGAAAAACACTTGACTTTAGTTAAGCACTTCTTCTTCGTCGGTTATGTGGTTGAATCACACCTGCTGGTTGAACCTTTTCCTTTGTTCTTCGTTACACGATTGGCAAGAGCAAGATTCTCATCATCGCTCTTGTTATGGCTTCTTGATAGTGATTCCTCCTGAATCTCTACTTGGATGAGACCATCCCATAATCTATCCCAACCAGGAAGTTTTTCTTGTGCCATGATGCCCTTGATGAAAGGAGCCCATGGCTTGGTGAGGCTATTCAGGGTCGTCCTTATTATCTGTCCATTTGTCATGGACTCGCCAACTATAGTCAACTCATCACAAACTTGTGTGATCTTAGCAATATATGAAGTCACTGTATCTAATTTGGTCTTCTTGGTGTTCCTAAGCTTTTCTCTCAAGACCGTCTTCATGTTTGTATTATCGCTTTGGTATAACTTTGTTAGAGCCTTCCACATTTCCCTTGCTATATTAATCTTGAATAGGTGAGGAATCACATGATTCATCATTGCATCCAAGATATTCCTTCTAGCTTTAACATCCTTTTGATTATGAATGGTCAAATTTGCAACATTTGTAGGTGGGGTGAGTTTGGTATTAGCAAACTCCCATATGCCATTCTCCATGAGAATCAGTGAAACCCTTGCTTTCCAGGGAATGAAGTTATAGGTGATTTTCGACCTGTCCTCAAACCTCAAACTGGTTACGTCCATCTTTAAGTCAAAAACTTAAATGAAGGATTCTTCCTAGTCCTTTAGGCACCCAAATACATTGTCACAACCCTAATTGGTACAGTCTTATGCTCTCCCTTTGATGGATGACTTTTTCCAATCCTGCAGGTATTGTCCTTCAAACCTGCTGCCAGCTATAACTGCTTTACTACCAATTCCATGTTCCTTATGTTGGGTTGTGACATTTTACGAGAGCCTCTGACCAACAATTGCACCAACCACGACTAGTCTCCTTTGCAAGCAACCAACCTCTACAATTCAATCTAGACCTTTTCCCATGCACTATTCTACCCCGCTACAACCTGTGTCGACCTGTCAGCGTTAGTCAATTTTCTTGGTGGCTGGTGCATTAGAGGAATTTTGAGGTCTAAAATGGGCCTCCTAAGAAAATTATAAACATCATCAAATTTTAGAGGGAAAAAATAAAAAATATTTTTTCAACTCGTATATTATACTTATCTCCCTATGAGTTTACTCAAATTTTGAGCGGGAATGCTCGTTGGATGCAGAATTTGATTCCTTATCCGAGTAATACCCATGTTCCATACTTTTGATGGACCTTGCTACATGAAAAATGAGAAATACATGAAAAACATGATTGCAATCATGGTTTTTCATGTAGTAGGGTTCATGGAAAATATGCAACATGGGTACTCCTTGGATGAGGAATTAAATTTTGCATCCAACGAGTACTCCTGCTCGAAATTTGATAAAATCTTAGGGAGATAAGTTGAAAAAGTAGTTTTATTTTATTATTTTTAATCTTTTTACTTTTTTACCCAAAAAATGGTGAATCATCCCCCATGGTTGATATCATCATCTTGAAACCTATTGGTTCTTAAAAAGTTTATTTTGGTTGTACATTTTTCTTAGGAGACCCATTTTAGACCTCAAAAGTTCTCTAATGGATTCTTTGTGCCAATGGCCTTTTCTCCCTCATGTGCATGACCATGGAGCTCACCTAGTTCCCTGTCATTTTAGCCCTGATCCCTACTATCTAAGCGCACTCTTGATATCATTGTTGGATCCTTCCCTTGGTGGCTTTTGACCTTGCACTGGTGCACTGTTTCCTATTGGCCACTACCTCCATGACTTGTCCCCTTGATTCAAGTCGGCTTTCCTTAGTAGCCAGTGACTGCTCACCCCCATGGCTCTTGGTGCATGGTTTTGCACTTACACAAGCCTTGTTGCATGTCTTGTCAACTTTGGTGACAAGCTCTGACAACCTACAGTTGTCGGCCTATGTGGCCTTCGCGATAGCTAGCCTCTGCTAGTTGTAACCTTTACGAAGTAAGTCCCTTTGGCCCTGACACCTTTTTTATTTTTAATTTTATTTTTATTGTCTTTTAACTTTAGTTGCGGTCCTCTGGAGTTGTCACTTGACTTGGCCTCGTACATCTTGATCCATACGAGCCCGCAAATAAAATTCGTTTATGCCATGTATGGTTGCGGCCAAACTTGGCCCCTACAACACCTGTACAAACTTGGCACCGTGATTCTGAGATTGGTTTCAGAGTTTATGCTTTAATACCATGTTAATTCTCTCAACCTAGCACCCTATAATTAATTCCAAGCAAATTATTTCAGATATATAGAATAAATGTACAACTAGGTTCTTAACACAATTATTCAGTCGAAGCAAAAATTACAACCAATCTCAATTGCATGTGACACATACAAATTCTTTCCAATCAAATCTGTTCTTTAGTAATGTTAAAATTGGCAACTAGTGCCAATTTCCACTTTGGACAGCTGATTTAATGGAGATAATTACTGCATTGAATTCCTCTTTTCGAGAGGACCAAAATCGAGCTAAACTAAATTTGGATAAGGAGAAATATGTTTTCGAAGTAAAGACCTCACATATGCAAATTGTCGAGGGCAGCCACACCCTCATGTAGGCTCATGAAGCCCAAGCGACATGTCTCTTGACCCTCAATGATTTGTATAAATAGAGGTGACCTTCAACCTCATTAGACACACCCATGTGCACCATTCTTGTGTAATACATCTTTGTGGCAACGAAGTTGGTTGGAGGACAAGGCGTGGAAGAAAGGGTTCTTCTGGACATATTTATCTTCTGTTGCGAGTCCAAGTTATCTCAGTGGCTGACCGCAGGCATAAGGGAAGAGCTGGAGGGCTTGGGTGTGTTTTTATGATGTGGGAACTCTCTCCTAGGTGGGCCACAGCTACAGGGAGTCTTTCTCAAGCAGGTCGCAGGCCTAATCTTGCTGATCAGGGGGTCGAGATACTTCAGATGGACAGTTGCAGGTCTTGAGGTAAATTCTGGGCAGTTTGAGTGTGTAAATTTGTCCTTGTAGGTCCGAAATCAAGAGCTGGAAGGCAGGCCGAGTTTGTGTATTGTTTCTGGGCTGACTTGTGGAAAATTTGGGGAAGAAAATATCTCCTTGAGAGGCTGCACTTCAGAGCAGTTACTTCAGGATGGGTTGCCAACCTATACAAACCTAGATAAGGGGGACGAGAGGCCTGATTTGGGTACATACCAGCGCTAAGGGCCAGCGAAGGGCAACATCTTGTTTGCCTAGAAGAGCCACAGTTGAAAGGAGTTTTGGAGTTGTTAAGTGAGACAACAGTGGACTGAAAGTAACCGTAACCATATCAAGCTTCTACAGCAGCATGTCATCAGCTTAATTGGGCACTATTTGTCTGCCCCATTATTGCATTTTTGGGCCATCTATTTACCAAAGGGCAGTGATATTGGATCTCCAAATTGGCAAGTCAATTCTGACTTTGAATTATTGTACTCTCTCTCTGCTGAGCATTTGATATTTACTAATAAGAAGAATTTATCAAGGGTTTTCCCCATCTTGGTGTTTTTCCTCTGCTTGAGCCATATTCTTGTGTTTTCTTGTCTTGGCTTGTCTTCCACATTTATCGTTTATGTTCTTTCTTCAGTTACTGTGAATGTGATAATGATGTATGTGATTGCTAATGAAAATGAAATGGATTGATAAATGGGCTAATGTGGAATGTTGAAGTAATTGTCCTAAGCAAAGAAAATGTTAACCAAAAATTAACATGGTATCAGAACTCAGGAGAGGACAAGCCCAAGCAAGAGTGAAAGAGGAGGAATGCAATCACAAGAGAAGTTGTCAAGTTTCCATTGAGCAAGGGACTGTTAGAATGAAGAAGTATCTTCTTGCAAGCCCTAGCAATCATGAAAGATCTCTAAAGGAGCTAAGAATTCAATATTGGTTATACGTTAGAGTTGAGATCGATAGCTCATAGAGGCCACTAATCAAATCTTAAAATGCTAATCGTGATTGCAAAGTCCTTCAGCATCTAATGGAAGCAGTCCTATCTTGAAGTGATCTAAGGTTGTGTTAAGCCTTCAAGATTTTTTTTGCAGACAAGGAGTCCGAGGAGAGCTTAGTAAAAGATCCAACTCTCTTCAAAAATCCAAAAGGTATGTTCTTTAATTCAGTTGAGAAGAGGGCTAGTGTAGCTATTCACATTCTTCGAAAGAAGCTTTGGTGAGGACCTGTGGCTTTAATCCTACAACAACTAAAATTATTGAGGCGAAATTCTGGGCTCTTTTGAAAAGACTGAAGTTCTGAAGATATGGATGACCAAACTTGAATCCACTATCATCTTATTGCCATTCAAGGCTGAGCATCTTATCAAAGGAAGCAGTTCTGATATGAGAAGTGATCCAAATCTATATGAGTGACCAATCTTCATTTTCTTCAAGACTATAGCCCGCATTAGTTTCAGATTTATGGCTTGTTTACCTCAGGACTTCACACACTCTACAGGACTGTCACTAGGCCTAAATCTTAACCAAGGAGAGCGAAGACTTTTGAGGAGCATATAAGCCTTGATCTGAAGGACCAAGAAGCTAATCTGATATCCCACATAAAGCCAAATTGTTTGCTAAAGAAAATGCAGTCCTGGGCACAGCATTTGAGGTCTGCAATCACAATTTAGGAGGATCGAATTCTCTGAGTTTCCTCTGAGATCCAAATTTCAGAAGCACTGTGCACATATTAACCAAATTTCTGGAAAGCACTTTGAAGTTGTCCTCACACCTGTAAAAGGAATCAACCAAGTCCGAGTTTATTGAAGGCCTTGTAAGATGAGTTGAAAGAAGAACCATAAAAGAAACCTAACAACTATTATGCCTATCCTGAAGACAAATGATCAAGCTACAATTTTCAGCCCTGTATATTAGTGAAGAGGACGAGAACTTGTGACTCCTGAAATCTCAGTATTGTGAAGAAGCCCCAAACCAGCCAGACCCTTCTTTAGTCATCCTTGATCCAGTTAGAATTGTCTCAAGTCTCTTATAACAGCATTCATCTCTGGGCACACATCTATTTCATCTAAAGAAATCCTATCTCAATTTTGCAAATCCTCTCAGTGATCATCAAAGTTCTTATACGCATATATCAGATGGTTTTTGAAGACTTGTAGAAGTCTCTTCTCCCACAACATAGTATAATCCTAAGCAGCATTTCTGAATGTATAGAGTTCTTCGGGCAGTAAGAACTGTCTCCTATCTACATACTGAAATAGGATGCTTAGAGATCCATATTAAATGTCTAGTAGCAGAGTTGAGATTCTGTTAAAGACATATTGGCAGAGTTCTTAGATCTCTTGAGAAGGAACGATCTCCCTGGAAGCTTGTAGACCTGAAGCTATCATAAAAATCAAAGATAGCAACACTTTTTGAAGAAACAGTCTAAAGCAAGAAGGGCCATATTAAGAAAAGCAGAACTGTCATCTTTTGAAAGGTTATCTACTATGAAGAAGCTACAGGGATCTATTGCAGCCCCTTTGACTTTGGCATCTTGGAGAAGGGGTGAAGTACCTTTGAAGTATTCATTCTTGAAGAACAGTTATAAGAACTTGGCATCCCATTGCAGGCCTAAGTACAAAGGCGGATGTGGTGGCAAAGGCACTTGGGGAGGATTTCTAGACATGGATAGGCATGTGCATCTTGATCGCAATAACCCAATCTATGATAGCGAGGAGGAACCTTACCATCTGGTGGGTAAAACTGTATCTGAGTCTCTCGAGGAATACAATGGAAAAGTTGGATCAATAAAGGAATATTTGCTACTGACATTTGTTAATCGTTCTGATCTTGGTTGTCTGAGCTATCACCCTTATTTTTATCTCCATGGCAATAGATAGTCATGACCGAGAAAAGGACATGGTTGCAGTGCTCTTGTCCTCTCTGTATGCTGATGTGATTGAACCTGAGCAGGTTAGCAAAGGTTTTAGCAAATTGCTCAACTCAGCAGATGATTTGGCCCTGAATATCCCTGATGCAGTAGATGTTTTAGCACTATTTGTTGCTCGTGCATACTTCCTCCAACCTTTCTGACCAAATCATCGAAATCTCTTCCAGGGGATTCAAAGGGAGTTGAAGTAATTCAGAAGACTGAGAAAAGCTATTTGTCAGCTCCTCTTCATGCAGAAATGGTTGTGTGGACACAGATGCCTGAATGAAAAGAACATCCTTATAATGGATTGAGTAGTTTAAAGCAATTGAAAGCAGTCATCTAGCAATGAAGAATTAAAGCAGCCGGTTTTGGATAATCTCATGGGAGGACTTCTTCACCCATTGAAGAAGGACCATGATGGTTCTTCATAGTTTCTCTTTGATACAGTTGCCGCATTGCACATTGTTGAATGCTAGATGGTTAACTGAAGTAAGACTTCAGAGGGAGCTATAGAATCCCTGGTCGAATGGCCTGATGACTCCGTTCGCCCAATGATTTTTACAAGAAGGATGTCCATGTCAAAGGTCATTAGGTAAGACAAGATAGTTGATTATGATCATTAGACTCTAATGATGATTTGATATATCTTTGGTACATGAAATGTCGCATGACAATGATTGGATGACTTTGGCACATGGACCAAAGGATTAATAGCAGGTTGTAGAGAGCTTGATGGGCAAGGTTACTTTCTCGATATTCAGAGGGAGCTATGATACAGTTATTGATTATGTCTGTCCAATAGATGATGATCCTCTCATTTATCAGTGTAAGAGGTAGTTGATTTTTAAAGTCAAGATGAAAGACCTAGCCTTGATGCACTTCTTCCTAATCTTAAAGGTTTGATAAAATGGAGAAGTTGTTGATTCGAATATACACAACTTATGGGTGGTCTGAGGTACACTACTGAAAATTGCTAGATTGGTTTTGATTTTGGGTAGCATCGGATGTGTTCTAGCTCCAAAATTTTGTGGAGGGGCTAGAACACGAGATCTCCAAGACTTAGAAATCGTTTGGAGAAATTCAACCCGAATGAGGAGTTATTAAAATAATTAATATTTTTAATGGGTTCCTAAGTCTAAACTTAGGAAAATAAAAATATTAATGGGTATTAATAAGAATATGGGTGAGAAACTTCTAAGTGACGAGGATCCAGTATGTTTTAATCAGTGAAGCACCACCCTTATTAAACCCGTGGGTAAGAACGGGTTAGAAGGGAGGACAAGTGACCCTCATTAAACCCGCATTCTTTACCTTACTCGGCAGGATTTGTACAAGACCCGTTTACCCTCATTAGACCCGCTGGTAGCCTATATGACTCCCATTGGACCCCTATAAGACCCTTCGGGCAGCAAAACCCCCAAACTGTCCAAAAATTCTTTTTTTTATTTTATTTTTTGGAAATGAGGTGGAGGAAAAGGGAAATTGGAGGGAAAAGAAAACTTTATAAGCACCTCTCTCCCTTCTATTTCTCATTCACTTGTCATTTGAGTGTTTGGCTAATTTGTGTGAGCGTTGAAACTTGAGAGTGAAGCTAAAGGTGCGTGAAGGAGTTGTTGGAGGAGGCTAAAGGAGGCTTCATCGGATTAGACTAAGCTTCAAGTAGGCTTCATGAACCTAGTTAGAATGTTTTCCATGTTTTTTTTTTTGTTTTTTGTTTTTTATATTTGCAATTTTTTTTTTTTTGGTTGGGAATGCCTGTGGGTGAGAAACTCAGCGACACAGGGCCGCTGTGTGGCTGAGTTTCTCAACCACATAAGGCCGCTGTGTGGTTGAGTTTCTCAGCCACAACCAAAAAAATTTGCAAATTAAAAAAAAATTCAAAACCAAATGAAATTTAAAACCAAAAAGAAATTTAAATTTATTTGTTTTTCTTCCAGATTTTGTTACAATGCCACCAAAGGGTTTCAAACAGTCGTGAATCGCCATGGGCACATGGTCAACAAATCATTCCCGGTAATGACCACAATATCTAGTGCAATTATTGCAATGCCACAATGTATGCAGACATAAACAAGTTGAAATACCACCTAACCAGAATTCTTGGGCATGGTGTGGGATGTTGTCAAAGTTGCCCTGATGAAGTCACCACTGAAATGGTAGCTGCTTTGGAAGTCATTAAAGAAGCAAGTTCTAAGAGGGCAAGAAGAAAGGATGAGATTATTGGGATAGGTAGATCTTCATCTCAGAGTGAAACACAGTTTCAAAGTCCAGGTATTGGTAACTCCTCTTCAACTGCTATGGCAAACAAGAGTATAACCTCTTCTTTCTTCAGTCCTCGTACAACTCCAAGATCTCAACCAACCTTGGACAATTTCAATGATAAGAAGGGGAAGGAGGAAAATATGGCAGTGAGGAGGTTTTGGTACCATAACAATCTTTCATTCAATTATGCAAAGTCTTATTTTTATCAGCCCATGGCGGATGCCATTGCATGTGCTAGCCCTGGATACAAAGCCCCAACTTATAATGCACTTAGGGGGAAAAAGCTAGATGAGGAGCTTGAGTGTGTCAAGGAACAATTGGAGAGCTTAAAAACTCATGGAAATTTACAAGTTGTACACTTATGTCTGATGGGTGGATAGATCAGAGGGGTAGAACAATAATAAATTTTGTTGTAGCTTGCTCTAAAGGAACCATTTTCCTAAAATCCATTGATGCATCTACAAATGTAAAAGATGCACATTTGAGTTTTTCATTGTTGGCTGATGTGGTGGAGGAAGTTGGAGTTGCAGATGTTGTCCAAGTAATCACGAACAATGCAACAAATTATGTGGTAGCTGGAAGGTTGCTTTGTGCCAAATATCCCACCATTTTTTGGACTCCATGCACTGCCCATTGCATAGACTTGATGCTAGAGGATATTGGGAAGTTGGAGTGGGTGCAAGACATTGTGCAAGAATGCAAGCATATTACCAAGTATATTTATAATCATGCTTGGGTGTTGAACCTTATGAGGGAATTCACACAGGGTGAGCTTAGTTGCCCAACTGTCACACGGTTTGCTACAAACTTTCTTTCCCTCCAAAGCCTTTTGTATGAGTACCAAGCTTTGAGAAGAATGTTTTGTAGCCAGCAATGCGTATTTTGGAAAGATAACACAAAACCAAAAGCAATGTCTGTGAAAACATCTGTCTTTGCTGATAGTTTGTGGGACAAAGTGACTGAGATTGTCAGCTTCACTGAGCCCCTTCTGAAAGTCTTGAGATTGATGGATGGAGAGAAACCTGCAGTGGGATATATTTATGAGGGCATGGACAGGGCCAAAGAGGCCATCAAGACTTTTTATAAGGGAAATGAATCTAAATATATCCCTATATGGAAAATTATTGATTTCAGGTGGGACAGGCAACTACATTCACTGTTGCATGCAGCAGGAGCATATCTCAATCCGAGCTTATTCTATAATGAGGGGTCTAGCATTCAAAGAGATTCAGAGGTGATGAGAGGTGTCATGATATGGATTGAGAAGATCTTCCCGGATGTAGATATTCAGGACAAAATCAACTTATGAGATATGTACAATGAAGCATCTGGCATGTTTGGATTTAGCTCAAGCCAACGTCTCAAGGACAAGAAAATGCCTTGAAAGTGCAAATTTTTAGAACTTAGCTTGTAATTTTGCTAGTTCTCTTTTATATGTTTGGCATTGCAAAATAATAATCTTTTTTGTTATTTTTTTACAGCTCATTGGTGGATAGATTGTGGCACTGAGGCACCATAATTACAAGAATTTGCCATCAGAGTTGTAAGTCAACCCCGCAGTGCTTCTTCTTGTGAGCGCAATTGGTCAGTCTTTGAGCACATCCACAACAAAAAGAGAAACAAGTTGGAGCATGATAGGTTGGAGAAGTTGGTTTTCATCTACTACAACTTTCGAATGCTGACAAAACAAGTGCAACCAAAGGATACAAATCCAATTTTATTGGATACTATTGATTTAGAGTCTGATTGGGTTGTGGAGGAGGAGACCCCTGATTTGAGTTGGCTTGATGAAGAGACTGAGGATCTCTCTAGTTTGCCATCTCAAATGGAGACTCCAAATAAACCTGCCTCACAGTTGCTTCAACCTTCTGATGATAGCACTAGCTCCGCGAGGGCTTATTGTGGGTGTAGTCGTCCATGAGTGATGAGACACAAGATTGTTATGGGACAATCATTTATCATTTATGACATATGTATTTGAATTTTGAACTTGCTGACATTTTTGATTTTAATTATGGAATCATGAGTCCTTTTCTTATTCAGTATCTAAATGTTTTGCTTACAAAAATTGAATATGTTATGTAGTACTTTTATAGATATGAGATGATGTTATGAATTATTGCATATATTGTGGTTTTTATAAATTATAAGGATTGGAACTGTCATTAGTTTATTTTTTGTGCTTAAAATTTACCATATTTTAAGTTTTTTTTTTTGTATTTTGACAAGTCTTATACGAGTCTTATAAGGGTCGTTCCCGAGTCTTATACAAGTAGATGAGTCGATGCCTTGTCGAGTCTTATACGAGTAAGAGTCGTGCAACATTGGTTTTAATCTTAGTCGTTGATTAGGGACTTAATCTCGGTCGTTGATTCATCAACAAGAAAAGTATAAGAGGAGGCTTGAGGGTCAATTAGAAGCACACTTGAGAGATCAGTCAATTCGATTTTTCTGGGGCAACGTTTGCTGAGAAAAACGAACAAGTGATCTATTGCAGTGAGAGGGGTAGTAGTAGAGAGTTGGATCGGAAAGGAGTTCTGAGCCAACGAGTACTAAGAAGAGAGGCATCAATAGCATCAGAGAGGTAGCGCAAAGGCCTATGTAGCCCAGGAAAGGGCTCACGCAGGCCAAGAGGGTTCTTGCAGTGGCAGTGCGAGATAATCGTCGGGAGTTTGATATTTTGCTGGGAGTTCAATGTTCTGAGCTAGGACGGCTGAAGTCGAAGCTCCTATGAGCAAATCGATCCGACAGAGAAGCGATGTAGTCTCCCAAAGACAAGACATTGGCCCACACAGAGGAGACTATGTTGGGATTTTCGCAGTGCTTGCTAGAGTCTGTGATTCAGTGGATCAGTTGTGACTTGGAGAACGAGGTAAACCCTCGTATGTATTTCTTGTTGCCGAGATTTCTCGGATAGGTCAGCTGGTGTGAGAGGAAACCTGATGTACTCAGATTCTGCTTGCTTAATAATACAAACCCTTTACATGCTGCACTGGTTTTCCCGCATTGGGTTTTTCCGGGGATGTTTGTCCAAAAATAACGGTGTCCCTTGTGTATTTGTTTCATTCTATTTTCAGTTCATGATCTGTATGTATGTGTAGTCTGCAATAGTGTTTTCATCGCTGTTTAAATAATTAAATAACTTGTTGAATGTAAAAACAAGTAGGAGATGATAAATCGATGATTGTAGTAGGATTTTTGATGTGCATTACCGATCATAGGAGCCTGAAGACACCAGTCAAGAGATCCAAAGAATTTGCTGCAGAGAAGCAAATGTCCCAAGTGACAGTGTTGTTTCAGAGGCACACAGAGCCAGAGGAGTGATGCAGAGGCTCACGCAGTGCCTGCGTTAGCATTCCAAGCCTGTAGAGGGTGACATAGTACCCAAGAAGAGCTCACGCAGTGACTGCGTCAACTCTCTGGGCCAGTGCAGAGCCTGAGAGGCTTAATTCAGTCAGTTGTTGGGGATAGACAATCAGTGCAAATTCGATCAGTGGAGCTGGTGGGACGTTGTTGCTGTTGGTGCAGAACAATGTTGATGGAGACAAAGTCGAGGTAAAGGGAGTCACTGCCTTGACAGATTTCTAGCCAAAGAAATCTAGATCTGGGTTGCAACAGCAAAGGAGGATTGGAGAGGAATGATTCGACATTTGGCTAGAGGATTTCCATGAAGGAAATCAGGACTCAAAGGGAGTCTAGAGGAGCTTATTCCTTAGAGGGTTTCTTGTGCCAAAGAAATCCAGTTCCAAGTCTTGCTGGATTAGCAGCAGGAGAGGGAGAAGAGAACTGATCCTATTTTTTGAGCAGAGATGGCGGTCAATGGACTAAGGGATCAAGACAAATTGGACGGAGGATCCAATTTTGTCATCTGGAAGGCCAGGATCCTGGCAATCCTAGACAAACATCACATCAAGGACTATGCCTTGAAAGTAGTTGTTGTTCCGGTTGACACTGATCTGTTAAAGAAGTATGAGGGGGCCCAGGTGAAGGCCAAGTGCATGATCCTAGATGGAGTCAAAGATCATGTAGTACCACACATTGCTAAGAAGGAAACAGTAAGGGAGATGTGGGGGGCAATACCACCTTGTACCAGGGCACTTCTGTCCAACGAAAGATGCTATTAGAAAATCAGCCGAGACAATACCAGATGCAGAAGGGAGAAGAGATCGATCCCTTCCTCCTGAGGTTGCAAGGGATTCGTGACCAGTTGACTTTCGTGGGGTCTACGCCAGATCCTGAGTTCATGGTCAGAACTGCCCTGAATGTAGTCACTGAGGACTGGGAGACATTTGTCCAAAGTATCTTGGGTAGAGTGACTCTCCCCAGTTGGGAGGAGATGTGGGCAGCTCTTCAACAAGAAGAGATCAAGAGGTTGACCAAGGTAGGGAGTAGCAACAAAGGAGCTCGGGTCAAGAAGGAGGAGGAGGAGGATGCAACTCTCGCATCATCGAGACAACAAGGGCAACAAAAGAGAAAGAAGAAGGATATTTCCAAGGTCAGATGCTTCAAGTGTGGGGAACTTCGACATTTCGCCACTTAGTGCCCCCGGAAGAAGGGGTAGGAGGAGGCTTCTGACTCGAAGGCTGCTCCAACGAAAGCTGACAAGGAAGGCGAGGATGACGATTGTGTCATGAGTGCTCATGTGCCTTTGGAGAAGAGGTGGGGCAACATGGTGTTGTAGTCGAGAGGACTACATGACGGGCAGGATCCTTGAGGTGCCCAAACTCTTGGATCACATATGGCTACGGGAGCCCTTAACAACAATAGCAAAATTACGGGTGTCGGTTGGTGTCTGAAGCAATGCAGTGGAGGTTGCAGCAGTGCAATAGGCACAGAGTAGATTGCAGCAGCACAGTAGTGGCAGAGGGTTAGCACATATCAACAGCAGAGGTAGCTTCAGCATCACAGGGTATCCAAACTGACCAACATGTCAGTTTTGGGGTGGCTATTTAGTTGCTTACTTCTTAGCAACTGAGTTGCAATGCAACAGTTAATAGTGGCAGTGCTATGGACAACATGATGCAACAGTGATAGTGGCAGTGTTATGGGCAACAATGTAGTGGATGAAGGGCATCAGGCCAAGCATCAACAACACAGAGGACCGATGTAGTGGATCAATGCAGTACTTATGTTGAGAAGTGTTACTAGATTACATTCCTCGCTAAGAGGGAGTGTTGATTTTGGGTAGCATCGAATGTGCTATAGCTCCGAAATTTTGTGGAGGGGTTACAACACGAGATCTCCAAGACCCAGAAATCGTTTGGAGAAATTCAAACCAGATGAGGAGTTTTTAAAATAATTAATATTTTTAAAGGGTTCCTAGGTCTAAACTTAGGAAAATAAAAATATTAATGGGTATTAATAATAATATGGGTGAGAAACTTCTACGTGATGAGGATCAAGTCTCTTTTAATCTTAGCCATTGATTAGGGACTTAATATTGTCCATTGGTTCATCAATAAGAAAAGTATAAGAGGAGGCTTGAGGGTCAGTTGGAGGCACACTTGAGATATCAGTCAGTTCGATTTTTCTGGGGCGAGGTTTGCTGAGAAAATCGAACAAGTGATTTGTTGCAGTGAGAGGGGCAGTAGAAAAGAGTTGGATCGGAAAGGAGTTCCAAGCCAATGAGTACCAGGCAGAGAGGCAACAATAGCATCAAAGAGGCAACGCAGAGGCCTACATAGCCTAGGAAGGGGCTCACGCAGGCCAAGAGGGTTCTTGCAGTGGCAGTGCGAGATAATCGTCGGGAGTTCGAGTTTTTGTTGGGAGTTAGATGTTCTGAGTCGGGGGGGATGAAGTCGAAGCTCCTGTGAGCAAATCGATCCAACAGAGAAGTGACGCAGTCTTCCAGAGGCAAGGCGCTAACCCACACAGAGAAGATTGTGTTGGTATTTTTGCAGTGCTTGCTAGAGTTAGCCATTTAGTGGATTAGTTGTGACTTGGAGAACGAGGTAAACCCTCGTATGTATTTCTTGTTGCCGAGATTTCTCTGATAGGTCAGTCAATGTGAGAGGAAACCTGTTGTACTCAGATTTTGCTTGCTTAATAATACAAACCCTCTATATGCTACACTGGTTTTCTTGCATTGGGTTTTTCCGAGGACGTTTGTCCAAAAATAATGGTGTCCCTTGTGTATTTGTCTTGTTCTATTTTCAATTCATGATCTATATGTATGTATAGTCCGCAATAGTGTTTTCATCGTTGTTTAAATAATTAAATAACTTGTTGAATAGAAAAACAAGTAGGAGATGATAAACCAGTGATTGCAATAAGATTTTTGATGTGTAGATTTAGAAATTTTCACAACGCTATTTAAATAATTAAATAACTTGTTGAATATAAAAACAAGTAGGAGATGATAAACCAGTGATTGCAGTAGGATTTTTGATGTGTAGATTTAGAATTTTTCACAATTGGTAGTATGGTGAATGAAAAGAGCACATCTAGGTGCTATAATCCACCTTTATTTGATGGATGAATCAAAGACTGAAGTCTGGGAGTATCGTTGAGGTTGAATGTATAAAGTAGGAAGCATGGCTTATTATGAAACCATTCAAGGAAGCTCTTCAGTGAGCCATTTGAGCATGTGCTGGAAACCTCCGTTGTATATCGCAGAGTGGGATTCACTTTTTAGAGAATCTCGTATTCCATGACCGCTCCGAACATATTGGCATTAGATACCACTTTATTTGGGATATGGTAGAGCTGGGAGCAGTGAAGCTCCATCATTTCAAGATGGATGTGCATGTTACCATCGTCCTCACAAAGCCTCTTAGCAAGGCCAAGTTTATCTTCCTTCAAAGAGTGGCTGGGAGTTGTGGAAAGATCCTGCTATGAGGATCTCATTTAAACATTAAGCTCTAGGAGCTCCTAGGGGCCTGGGGTACTTCTTGA
The DNA here is from genome assembly GCA_000404065.3 of Pinus taeda. Lineage (NCBI taxonomy): Eukaryota > Viridiplantae > Streptophyta > Pinopsida > Pinales > Pinaceae > Pinus > Pinus taeda. Next base: position 342,434 of record APFE031488816.1, read on the forward strand.
TGCTATGTGCAACCATAGGGTGAGTGGTTCACCTTCCCCTATAGGTACGCTGTCTACAAGATGAGTGGTTCACCTTCCCCTATGATACCCCATGATGACATGTAGGGTGAGTGGTTCGCCTTCCCCTATGATTGATGAGATATGCATAGGATGAGTGGTTCACCTTCTCCTGTGGATGCCCCAGCATACATCCTACCCATGTAGTCCAGGACTCATCGAAAGTACCTCTCATCTAGCCAATGAGTTGGAAAAAGAGGATAGGGACCATAACAATATAGATGGACACATTGGGCATTGTTGCACTCCTTATGTCTAGGATGCATGGGGTTCAACAACTTGATCTAGGATCAAGTCTGATTGGGGTTCAACCCCTAGTTATGTGGACTGACTTTTCTCAATGGAGAGTGGTAAGGTCTTGTGACCCATTCTGTTCTTCTTATTATCTATATCAGTGTTCAACAAAGCCGAGACATGATACATAGATTGTTCATGATGACAAGATGTAACGTTGATCAATGGTCAGATATTGGCAGGTGGAATTCTCCTTAGTTGAGAGGGAGTGTTAAAATTGGACACGAGGGCCAAATTCCAGTTTCGACAGCTCATTTGATGGAGATAATTATTGCATTGAGTTCCTCTTTTCGAGAGGACCAAAGTCGACCTAAAGATCACTAAATTTGGACAAGGAGAAATATGTTTTTGAAGTAAAGACCTTACATATGCAAATTGTCAAGGTCAACCACATCCTCATGTAGGCTCATGAAGCCCAAGCGACATGTCTCTTGACCCTCAATGATTTGTATAAATAGAGGTGACCTCCAACCTCATTAGACACACTTGTGTGCACCATTCTTGTGATAATACATCTTTGTGGCAGTGAAGTTGGTTGGAGGATAGGACGTGAAAGAAAGGGTTGTTTTGGGATATTTATCTTCTATTGCAGGTCTAAGTTATCTCAGAGGTTGATTGCAGACATAAGGGAGGAGTTGGAGTACTTGGTTGTGTTTTTATGATGTGGGAACCCTGTCCTAGGTGAGCCACATCTACATGGAGTATTTCTCAAGTAGGTCACAAGCCTAATCTTGTTGATTAGGGGGTTGAGATACTTCAGATGGACAACGACAGGCCTTGAGGTAAATTTGACGCAGTTTGGGTGGGTAAATTTGTCCTTACAGGTCTGAAATCAAGAGTTGAAAGGTAGGCTGCGTTTGTGTATTGTTTCTGGGTTGGCTTGTGAACAATTTGGGGATAAAAGTCTCTCCTTGAGAGGTCCACTTCAGAGAAGTTACTTCAGGATGGGTTGCCAGCTTGTACAAGCCTAGATAAGGGGGACGAGAGGCCTTATTTGGGTATAGACCAACCCCAAGGGCCAATGAAGGGAAACATCTTGTTTGCCTAGAAAAGTCGCAGTTGAAGGGAGGAGTTTTGGCATTGTTAAGTGAGACAGTGGTGGATTGAATGTGACTCTAACTAGATCAAGCTTCTACAACAATATGTCATCAACTTAAGAGGGCAGTATTTGTTGGCTCCAGAATTGCATTTTTGGGCCATCTATTTATCTAAGGGCAATGATAAATGATCTCCAAATTGGCAACCCAATTCTGACGTTGAAGTATTGTACTCACTCTTTACTGAGCATTTGCTATTACTAATAAGAAGAATTGATCAAGGGTTTCCCCATCTTGGGGTTTTTCCCCGGCTTGAGCCATATTCTTGTGTTCTCTTGTCTTGGTTTGTCTTCCACATTTATCGTTTATGTTCTTTGTTTAGTTACTGTCAATGTGATAATGGTTTATGTGATTACTAATGGAAATGAAATGGATTGATAAATGTGCTAATGTGGAACGTTGAAGTAACTGTCTTAAGAAAAGAACGTGTTAACCAAAAATTAACAATTAATAACTCAATAAAAACCTACTTGGGCTCTCATCCAAGGGTAATGACCTAATTGAGAAATTTATAGTTACAATATACCTTGGATTTGATCCCGCTGATCAGGCCTTAGATTTGTCCTTGATCTCTTTGGTTGATTTGGATCTCCAATGCTACACTTCCACACCTTCCTTAGACTTGACACACTAGAATGGGAGTTCTTCTCTACCCACCACTAAGATGTTTCTCTCGATGTCTTGTGTTGTTGTACAATATGTCTTTCTTGTCTCCTTAACCTTTCTTTTATAACTTTACATTGAGCTAAATCTCTTACCATAATCTCCAAAGTGATTCATGGTCGAGATTATATCTCACCTCACTGGAGATCAACGGTTGAGATTAAAACATAATCACTAAAGTAAATGCTTTATTTTTCCTAAGTTTCTTTAACTAAATGACAAACATAATTAATTCTATGTTTTTCCTAAGTTAGACATAGGCTAAGTTACAATAGCAACTCACTCATTACTTGAGCTAGTGTACTAAGGAGAATTTGGGTGACTTCTACATGCCTAAACACTTCGGCCTATACACAAGTACCTACCCAAGCTACAAAGATCAACAATGTGGATGCACTTTGGATTGGCCAAGCAAAAATTGAAGAGCAACATTCAATATGTACAAAATTTAAGACTTTGGAAAGGAAAAAACCATGTGTGACATTTCATGGCATCAAAAACCATTCTATATCTTAGAACATGTGTAGAAATATATATCTGTTGATTTGATTAAGACAATATGACTTTTATAAGGTGTGAACATTGTTCTAGTTGTGGGTGTATCAACAAATCATGCTTAATCTTATAATATAAGGATCCAAACTATGTTCACGAGAAGTTCGATAATATAAGCTATCAATGTAATATCAATTTTTAGTAATATAAATACATTTACGAAGCTTACAAAAAAAAAAGAAGTTTGGTAATATCACTGTTTATGGAGAATGTTTATGGTTAGATGGTTTTCCCAAAATCATTATTAGTTATTGTGAACCAAAGTTTATCAATTTTTTTTACTTAGAACCATTTAAACAATCTAGGATAAAACATTCGAAATTAAAGAACACCACCCATAAATAAATATAGAAACTAAATTAGTGAACAAAATCTTGCTTCAAAATTAATAAATGAGTCTAGTTTCTAGGAAGAACCATTTTGACTATCAAGGATATCACTTTCATGATTAAATAACACCACCCATAAATAAATGTAAAAACTAAATTAAAGATCTTGAAGTTACATATGCATGTTCACAATTAATAAATAAATCTAGTTGTATGGTGAGATAACACTTCAAACTTCAACAAAGATAACCTAGTTTATATGCTTATATGGTTGCATTTTCTTTCATTGAAGAAATTATAAAAGTTCATTTGGAGTAGGCCTAGAAAAAGATCAAAATCCTTAGCACTTGGCAAATGCACAAATTTGAATGAAACAACAAATGGACAAATATCAATTTTAGGAAAATTTCAAGAAGGGAAGTGTGTTTGTGTTTTCTTCTAACCATACACATCTCACTAAAAGTTGAATCAAAGGGAAAGAAGGACAAAAAAGGCATACCAATTTCAAAATTGACTTGGTCGAGTTGCACATGTTTCAAAATATACTAAATAAACGATTATTCCATAATATATTATATGACTTTGGCTTATAAAGAAATTGAGTATGTACGTTTTAACTAAACAAATTTCCAACATTTGGAAAAGTATGAAATTTGAAGCTAACCCTGAAGTGAATCTAGATACAAAAACAATATCTCTCCAAGCAAAACAAAGCATTGCATGCTTAATCAAATGGAGAAACTTACTAATGAGGAAGATTCTTGATGAAATGATGATTTCCATGCATAACCCATTGCCATATCCCGACATTGAGGCAAGGAAAACATCTTAAGAGAGAGAGAGAGACTTGTTTTGTACATAGTCAAACTAATGAATAAATAATCAATTAATTATGATCAATATGAAAAAAAGGTTCCATGTAAACCATTCACACATCATTGATCAATAAATACAATATATTTATTATTTATGTGTTTCTACAATGTACAAATTTAAGGTAAATGTGTTTGGCTAATCCACGTCCCATACACATACAAATGCATGCATACATTAAAGGTGCCCTTGCATGTGTGTGACATGTATTACAGATAAATGGGTAAATATTGATTGTAGGAATGTGATTCACATGCTTGAATACCCTCATTCTTAATCTTGTTGCTTTGTATACAATATTTGAATGTGTGTGTGTGTGAGAGAGAGAGAGAGAGTTTTAATTGAATTTTATTAAACATCTATGAGGCCAAGTGGCCAATGGATGGGAACACTCACAATTGATGCAACATTTCATCATAAAAGTGAAAGAAGAGACGCATGCAAGGAGGAAATATGTATAGTGTAATGCAAAGAAGCTTTAGATTACTCATCTAAATTTGATCTTCTCCTCACTGAAGGAAAATCTCATGACCTTGTTTTTGGCTTCAGTAACATATCTCTCGTGTGCATCATTATTGAGGCTTACATATGTGTCCACTACATGACCCTCTTGGAATGTTGTCTCCAAATTGATGTTCTATAATTTTTCTCTCTTCTTGATATGTGGTCGTGTGCCTCGATATGCAATAGGAAATTGGCGTTAAATCTCCACAACTTCTTTCCTATGAACATGCCAAGCCCTCTTTCCCAATTCTTCCTTTGTTCTTCCCATATTCTTGTTTCATATCGTAATCTATGTGAGTTGGTTCTTATTTAGGCCAAAATATGTTTCTATCTCCATGAGATGTTAAGCTTCAAGTATATTGGAAGTCTATTTTTTCTTTTTATGTTGAAGTTGTCTATGTGGTATTGTTTCTTCTTATCTTTTCTATGATACTCTTGTCAGAAAATTTTCACCACATTCCTATCAATCAAGCAACTTGCTTCTAGTTTGTTTCAATTGTGAAGCCAATTCTTATATTGTAGTCTTCATGCCTTTTCCTTCCTTTTTAAAATTTCTTCGTAGATCTTGTTCAATATCCTTTTGTGGTCCATGGCTTCCATTCCCTTTGCATAATATTAGAAGCTTCCTTGAATTCTATTGGTATAAACATGTGTTTTCCAAAGGTATCTCAACCTTTACTCAAAGAAAGTTGATTAGAGACAGAGAGTAGGCATGTGTATTCAAGTGAGTGTAATAAGGAAAAGGAAGGATATTCAATGAAAATGATTGTTAGCCTTCTCATAAAGTTGGTTGAGAAATGATAAAGAGTGTTGACAATAGTTGTTTTATTGTGTTTCTTAGGGATGATGCACTTGATGAATCATGATAAAATCAATGGAGAGCTAGCAAGGTTACAAGACTCTGAAGGTCTTGACATCCAACTAAGCTATGATGGATTATGTATTCCTATAAACCTTTGAGTGCATTTTTTTTTGTTATAACGAGTCAAATTTCCATATTAATTTTTCATTAGCTACAAATAATAAAGGGCATCAACAAAATTCAAATGGCTTAATAAAAATTGAACAATCAATATTCTTTTTGAACTTGCTATATTTTTCCTTTCCTCTTTTTATTAGCAGCGGAGGAGAGAAGTTGTATTCATATAATGAAAGTATAAAAGTTGGACCAATAAAAGTAGAAATTTCCTTTGCATTTCCATTTTCTTTTACATTATTCCTTACCTTGTTAAATTGGAATTATTCTACCATCAACAAAAAATTTCAAGGATATATATGATGCAATAATTTACAAACTATCGATAGTAGCATTTGACCTACTTTTGTAGTATAAATGAAAAATAAATTACATAATCTTAATGAGAAAGATACACACATAAGGTAGAAACTAGAGGTGGAAGAAGCATGCCTTATTTGAGAATGTGATTCATTCCTAGTTAGTGTCTATGCTATTGTTCTTCTCATATATCTCTATTATTGTTCCTCATACTTCATTGGAACTTATGGTGACTAAAAGGACTACATGTTATATTGATACAAATGCATGTTCTTAGAAGGGGTGGTTGCAATTGTTTTAATAATCTCGTGGAAACAATGGAGCTAGATGTTCAAACATAATCACAAGCATATTCAGTTAACACATTACATTATGTTTACCTCTAAGAGATTGGTTTCATATCACTCTCTCATTTACATAACATAAGGATCAATTTCTTTTTAAGAAATAAGATTAAGAGATTGTAATTTGATATTACTCATTGACCCTCACCTAAATATGCATAATCATGACCTTCACTTGTGGTAATGTTTTTTTGTATTTTTCCATGCTAATGATAATTTTGGACAACTTTAATTTGATTTTCCCTTTGAATCGAATTAAAATTTAAAACATGCATGGATCCTTTATTAAGGAGCTTAAAGTCAAGATTCCTTGAATTTGTTGTAGAAATTTTGAGAATCTAGCAAGTAATGTAATTTCATGAAACTTCATCTCATTTGCTTGAGCGTTCTTAAATCTAATCCATGTGAACATGTAGCCTTATGGTTGACCTAAAATATTAAATTATAGCAGTAATATTTGACTTCCTTTTAACCTAATTTCACTAAGTAGCTCAAGAGAATAAATATTGTAAGAGTGTATTTTAATTCCAAATTGATACAATCTTTGGGCACACCTTTCAAGGCATATAATAGATTTGAAATGTCTTAATGCTAGATATTATAGCTATTTATCTTCTAGATATGTGTTAAATCAACATGAAAATAGGTCAAAATATACTCAATCAAGATAACATAAGCTAAAAATAAAATGTATAAGCACACAATATTTGGATTCACATGTGCGCACACATACACATGCTCTCTCTCTCTCTCTCTCTCACACACACACACACACACAAGATTAAGAACAATTGCATACCACAACTTCTCAATAAGTGCCTACGCTTTATATTTGAAATAAGTGAGTCTTCTTCTAGACAAGGTATCACTCCAAGCCTAAGGCCAATCAAGCTATTCTCTCTATGATCTTGCCCTAGCCTCACATCTCACAAGAATAAGGCTCCAAAATCATTCAAGGCATTAGCTCCACTCTCCATGTCTTCTACTAGGGTAGAAATACTCGCACTAGAATAAGGTCCAAAATAACCATCATGATCCTCAATCTCATGTTCTATAGAGTTTACATGAACGACATAAACACTAGCATCACAAGAAATCTCTCTACGAACATTTGTTACATCTCTCCCTTTCTTTGCCTTCTCCTAGGATATCCTCATGAACCTTAATGTCATGCTCCTAGGCCTTCTTCATGAACATTAGTGTCGTGCTCCCTATAAGACTCATTAAATATAATACAAAGAACATATCACAATGATGATAGTATATACAAAGAACTTTCTTCTCCTGGGCAAGGGAGGCTAAGATAAAACAATGACATAAGTTCATATCAATAGACAATAAGACAACCCTACATCAATCACACTACAATATATGGATGTACATTTGCGAAAGTATGGTTTATCCAACCCTCAAAGTGAAATTCACTCTAAGCATAATCGTCTTTGGGTTCAATGCCCCTCTAAGATGGCATGCCCTACAACATGATGTTTATTTAATGCTATCTCTGTTAAAGGTCTTGGCATTGATGTTAAATGTTTTAGCTAGTGTTCAGGTCAAGAAAGATATTTGACAAAAAATAGAGCTAAGAGAACCCTTAGATTTTGTCGAAGATGTTTATACACACACAAAATTTGAATTCAACCATACAATAGAGTATAGTGAGCAAGGGACAAACATTTAGTGGCAATTTATTGAAGGTTTGATTGCACAATTAAGAGTAGTTTTTTGGGTTATTTGATTATTCTTGTGACAACTCAACTTCCAATAACCATTTTCAAGAATTAAATATTCATGTAGTTTCTTGTTCAATGCATTGAATGGAGGTCGATTTAGGACTTGGTGACCACAACAAATCTACAATCATCTCATCTCCTATAGCCAAGAAATTTCTAAAAGGGATATATCATTGGTAGATGTCAATATTGTGAATTACAACATTTATTTTGCAGGAGCATATTCACTTCTCGATAGTCTATAAACTCTTAAAATAACACTATATTAACTGGCAATTGCACATAATGTTCTCGGCAGTCCTATGGCAACGTCTTTGGAAATTTCTTGAAAGCTTGCAGGGTAGAAGTCCTTAACTTGCGAGAAATGAACAATGCAGGTGAACAACTTATTGCAACTCTTTCACTATTGTGATACCAAAATGTCGAGATAAACCTTGAATTTTCTCAAGATATTAAAGACAAACATATCATGTCTCTTAAGTGCATGTTACTCTAGAGAGTATAGTGTATCAATTTAAATGCTTGCCAAAAAGTCACTGATAGTGGAGTAGAGGCAATAACTATTACATGTCCCAAACTAAAGTATTTTTCTATCTATTGGAATGAAAGGATCACTAATTTGATTGTTGAATACTTGGTCAAGAATTGCAATCAAATAATTTCATTGAATTTGAGTGGTTGTAAGAATCTCAAAGATCAAATTTTGAAACTTATTGTGAATCATTACAAAGGACTAAAACATTTGCACTTAACCAGATGTGTGAAGTTAATAGATAATGGGTTGACACGATTTTAAAGAGTTTTGAAAGCATAGAATATCTTAACCTTTCTACATATTCATGTTTTATTGATAAGTCCTACAAAGAGATCTCACATCTTACAAAGTTAAAAGTCTTGCACTTGTGTGGTGCCCAGAATCTATCTGATTAAGGTATTTTATCAATAGCCAATTGCAGGAAGTTGCTATCATTGAATTTGACTTGCTTTATTCATGTTACAAATGTTGTTGTCAAAGTAATTGCCTAAAATTCCCTCTCACTTGAATTTCCTAGGTGGATTTGTACAACTTTTTTGAACCTAAAACTTTGAGTTGGGAAATTGAATTGAAAAATGTGTTTAATAATAGAACAAGGATGGTACAAAGAATATTGGCCAGGTATATGAACTATGACTTGGAGCATAATTTGTAGAGTATGATGAATGTATCTTTTATGAGGGCATATAGAACGATTTATTGTTTCCAAGAAATAATGTGAACACAAAACATATAATTATTGATCATTTATCCATTGCATGGCTGATGCACTCATTGGAGTGGGATTATGCTAATTTATTTTTGAATTTGTTTTGTCTTGATCTTTAAACTTGGAAGAATTTGAAATGAATGGGCGCAAAGCATGAAAGAGAAACCAAATCACTTCAAGTCCCTACATTAGAATACAAACAAACACCAAATTATTTATAAAGATGCATGTTTAAAATGTAGATCTGCTAGTGAATTGAACTTTGGGAGATGTAGTTTGTGAATTCTTTAGCAAAGAGAGATACACAAAGACTTGATGAAGAAAAGTATAATTGAAACATGAGATAGAGTAGCTGAGGAGACAAGGAGTTGTAAAGGGGGTAGAGACAAAGTATAAAACTGAGCCAAAGAAAAGGAAGAACTCAAAATTCAAAGACAAGGTAAACCAACAAAGTAAATTTTAATTCATCAGGGGATTAGTGTATCCTTTCAGGAAGTAGCCTAAAAAAGAACTGGTTGGAGCTTATAAGAAGAGGGAGTGGGTGCTCCCAATACGGTTGTAGCCTGTAAAATAAAAGAGGGTTTGAAGCGTCTTGTAGGTGGGTGCCTACAAAAGTTGATGTGAAAAAGGAGTGGGTGCTTGCATTTACATCACAACAACAATATTCATGGTTTTCTCCCTTTATGGGTTTCCACTTATATCTGGTGTCTACATGTGTAGAATGTGTTGCTAGCGTTTTTTCCTTTGAATTCATGGTTAATTGTTGAACACTTATATAACTCTCCTAATTGTTAAATAAAAAGTTAAAGGGATGTTAAATAATTTGAAATTGATTATATTAAAAGACACAATGGTTGACTCGTCCCCCCTCTTAGCAATTGCATAGTTTCCAACAATTGGTATTAGAGTTGGTTCCTTTGTTACAATTGGCAACCAGGGCCAAACTCCATGTGGGTCATCTTATTTATGGCAACTGGTATTTTCCTTGGATCCCTCTCATTGAGAGGTGTAGGATTTATCTAAAGATCATCCAATTTCGATAAGTATTCATGGAGATATGAATTTATTTGTGTTATGAGACAATTTGTCAAGGTCGGCCAGCAACCAAATAACCCCCACATGTGCTCAACGTTTTAGTATAAAAGGAGGTGACTTGATAGTCATTTGTACACACACTTCACTCTTGATTTCTCTCCACTTGTTTTGGGTTTTAGTGGAAGAGAAGTCTAAGAGGAGGAAGCCCTAAATGCCGGTCTAGAAGGAGACCCTATTCATTGTAAAAGAAGGATGCCCTAGCCGTAGGTCTTGTGAAGGTTTGGTCGCAGTTCAAAGGGAGATCTAGCATGGTGAAGGAGGTCTAACAGCTGACCCTAAACACAGTCTTATCATACCCTAGATGCTTTAATCTATACGCTATTTGAGACAACCCTTAAACGCTAGAAAATAGGGAGTAAAGAGGCTCCCTAACTCGCTGCCCTAACCAACAAAGAAGGTAGGGATAACATGGGTGTTTTAGGGCTGTTAGAGCCTCTTGGGGACTATGTGGAGGGTTGTTCCATGCTATAGAGAGGCCGTGTTAGGTAAGGAGAATTGTAGACTGTTTGTGGGCAGCTTCAAGGTAAGGGTGACTATTTTGGTTGGCTATAGGTGACATCAATCCTTGTGGTAGGCCGCAGGCCTTGACTAACTAAAATAGGGATAGCATGGAGGCTTCTTGGGCTGAAAAGTCCCTAGAACAACGACGCAAATGGAGGAGACCCTCCCTTGATAAGGCCACAATCTTTGAGGGATGTTTTAGGTGATTGTTTGAGGGTTGTTGTAGCACATGGGTGCCCTAACCTGTCACAATAAGGAACAACAACAAACACAGTCTTCTACACCTCCTATCTCTTGTAAGAAAGAGACATTGTTGTGTTTTAGGTGCACATCTTGTCCGCTATCCTAAAGACCAGCCACGTTGAAGGGAGAGGTCTCTTCAGATGAGGAGATCCTATGTGCTATCACAAAAGGTTCTTATCAGTGGTTTAGATAAAGGAACTACTACCCATACCTTTGATGAGTAGAAGCTCCTATAACACACAAATCAATAGTGTACATATTGATGACAACATTATGTGTTTCCTAGGACTGTGGGATCATAGTCTATTTAGTTGCTGGGCTTGGCCATAGGCCATAGCCAATAGCTAAGGCAGTGTGGTATCATGACAAAAGTTTTGGAGCAGCATGGTGGTCAATGGTACATGGTGCAACATTGGTACAAAAATGGGAGATGCAAGTACAATACAACATAGTGCAATGAAGAGCTCAACAGTACAGTGATGGGTACAATCATGTTTAATGAAGCATGATGAGATGCAACATAGTGATGATGAGGTGCAACATGGTGCAGCATAGTGAGGTGTAGCATGATGATGATGAGCAACACAATGATAGGTGCAGCATGATGATAGAGTCACCTTGGAGAATCAGTTGAAGCAACATGTCTTCAATTGAGTTTAGCTACCTCATGTATCATCTTCTTAGAGATGATCCGTGCTCTTATTTAGATCAATCAAAGTGTTGACTTCTGTTGTAAATGTACTATCTCTTTCTCTCTCTCTGTCTGCTGAACTATTGAAGAACATATACGAAGAATTGATCAAGGGTTTCCCCACATTGGGGTTTGTCCCTGGTAACGCGACATCTTGTGTCCTCTTGTCTTGGCTTGTCTTCTGCAATTTATGTTTATTTTCTATCTACAATTTACTATTATGATGATGTGATTGGTAATTTGGAAAAGGTATTGAGCTAACTATGAAAATTGAAATAAATTGCTCTAAGCATAGAACATACCTAAAATTAACATGGTATTAGTGCTGAGATGAAGACAAAGCCCAAGAAAGAGTGAAAGAGAAATCACCTAAGACAGTTGGGAAAGGACAAAAGGCTCAATGGGTTCCTCATCCCTCTTCAAATTTACCAAGGGTGAAGTCAAAGCAGAGAATATTCTCCGAGTGGTACAGCGGAAGCATCTAATAGCCTACCTAAATATCACTTCAATGGGAAGTCTGGATCTAATGGTGGAAGGAAAGGCAGATGCCTTGCTTGCAATAAGTTCGGCCATTATACGAAGGAGTGTCCGAATGGTAGGGACACATCACTTGATGATGATAACAATCATTCCAAGGGAATCTTCAATTATTGGAGGAATGCCAGGTAATGTAGGTCATCAAGGAAACAACCAACTCTCCAAAGAAAGAAAGGAACTCCAAATATGAAGAATCAAATGTTATTTCTGACAAGATAAAGAAGCATTATCTTATATTGGCCCTCTCCTCCAGACCCTTTGGGAATCTGGCTTATTGATTGTAGTGCTTCAAGGCACTTCATTAGATAGAAGGGTGCTCTCTCTAATTTGGTAGATATGGAAACAATCATGGGATTATACTTGGACTCAATGCCACCTATCCTGGAAAGGGTGTAGGGAATGTTACCCCTCAATTGAATGAGGGTAACTCGATTCATTTACAAGAATCTCTTTTATGTACCTGATCGCAAGAAGAACCTGGTGTCCATTTCGGCAATGGAAGTCAAAGCTTTCAAGGAGGCATTCATCAATGGAAAGGTACGTGTTTGAAAATAAAATTTTCAAAGATGCTTTTACTCATGGGTTCAGGATTGGCAATTTGTATCAAGTTGCAGGATGGTCCATTAGGGACCATGTCAATTGACACATCCCATCTATAGCATCGAAGGTCTGCTTATTATGGGGCCCCACCCGATGTGAGTGAAATGGTGACAGGGTGCCTGAATTAAAGAAGAGAATGAAGGTACATGTCTGAGATGTACCGAAGGAAAATCTTACAAGGGGGCCATTCCCCTCATGTAGCAGGTCCACAAGTTTGGAACAACCCGAGGGGTTTGAGATTCATGATCGGGAATCTCATGTATGCAGGTGGAAGAGAGCCCTCTATGGCTTGAAGCAAAACACCCCAGGGCTTAATATGAGAGGATTGATTGTTGTCTGATGAAACTGAGATTCACTAGCAATGAAGTCGATCCAAACCATTGCTTGAAGGTTGTGGATGATAGACCTCTCATACGGGCACCTTCTAAGGACGACCACTTTCTGATAGGTGCATACCCTCTCATTTGTAGAAGTAAGAGGGGGTTGGATTCCAAATTTGGAATGGTGCACTGCAAACTCGTGACTACCTCAATGGATCTTAA
>APFE031488816.1:387468-420742 GCA_000404065.3 Pinus taeda
TTTTTCCAAAATTTATTAATTCTAAGCTTTTTAAGTGAATTTGTGGTTAAAAATTAGAAAATAATGTGCATATGCTTATACCTAACAAATGGGTTGAGATTGTTGACATGTGTAGGTTGAAAGGAGGCTTCTAGAAAACCCTTATGTGGCACTCTAAAGACAAATTCGAATTTGAGTGGAAAGAATCATGGGATCATGAGGATATGTGTCACATCTCCTAATTATATTGTAACTCTAAAAAGACATGTGTCTTATCAGTTCCTATTTTGATTAGGACTCTAGAGGTATAGGGAGAGATTCATGGATTCTATTTAATGAGATGGCTTCTCATCTTTTTGTATAAATAGGAGATCTCTCTCCTTCGTTTGTTAGCTTATTAGTCTTAGATTATTAGCTTAGAGCTTGGAGCTTGTAGTTCTTCCTTGATGCCTTTTGAAAGCTTTGGAGAGCTTTGTTGTAGTTTATGATTTTGAATAAAGCTTTGATGTTCTCAACATGGAAGGAGATGTGAAGTAGATTTCATGGAGCACATTAGAATGTAAGGTAGAGTAGATTTCATTTTGTAATTTTTCTTTGATTTCACTATCTCATTTGATTGCTTTCAAGTTTGATAGATTAGATTTTCTATTCATGCAATTTTAATTCATGTAAGTGTGTTCAACTGGTTGATTATAGATTAGTTTTCTTTACATGTTTTTGCATCAAATAGTGACATGAGATTTGCCTCTCTGCTGACCTTGTTTTTTTAGCTTTTCAATTTCAGTTATGCTTTGATTTTAGTCTTGTTCATTTGCTTTGTTAAGTTAGTTTAAAAATAAACTCACTCATGTCATTGATGGTTACCTCCGAAAGCCATAGCGAGACTAACTGGCGACGGATCGAAATATGAATGTTGTGATTTGATTTTAGTTTACTTTTCTGCAATTAGATATTGGATTGCTCATTTCATTGACGGTTACCTCCGAAAGCCATAACGAGACTAATGGTGAGGGATTGAAATATGAGTGTGTAATTTGATATTAGTTTTACTTTTCTGCAAAGAGATATCAGATTGCTCAAGTTGTTTATGATTACCTTCGAAAGCCATAGCGAGACTAATGGCGAGGGGTCAAAATATGAGTTAATGTAATTTGATTTTTAGTTTACTTTTCTGCAATTAGATATTGGATTGCTCATTTCATTGATGATTACCTTCGAAATCCATAGCGAGACTAATGGTGAGGGATTGAAATATGACTGTGTAATTTGATATTAGTTTTACTTTTTTGCAAATAGATATCAGATTGCTCAAGTTGTTTATGATTACCTCTGAAAGCCATAGCAAGACTAATGAGGGATCAAAATATGAGTTGATGTAATTTGATTTTTAGTTTACTTTTCTGCAAATAGATATCAGATTATACAAGTTGTTTATGATTACCTCCGAAAGCCATAGCGAGACTAATGGCGAGGGGTCAGAGTATGAGTTGATGTAATTTGATTTTAGCTTTACTTTACTTGCAATTTTTGGATTTCTTTGAGTGCAATAGCTTAACTTTTATTTCCGTATTTAGACAAGCAGCAGAGACAGTGATTTCATGATCAGATTTTCATATTTTGTTCGATTGAAGTAGCTGCATACTTACACTTTTGTTTAAGTACTAATAACATGTTTTGAGATCTTTTGAAGTGCTAAGTTTTGGAAGTTACCATTAGGGACATAAACCCTGTCTTGAAATCTACATCCATACTTGACCTTTAAAAGTATTCTTAAGACCTTAGAATATGATTTCCATTTGCATTAGACACTTTAGGAGATCAATAAGAATAAAACCCCAAAACAAAATAAAATCTATAAAACAACGAAGTAAAGAAAAGGTTAACTAAGCACATATGGTGCACTACACTTCATCAGTTTACGATACCCGGATTGATAATTTATGTAGAGTAATTTAAGACGTTAAATTGACTAGACATTTTTGGTGCCGTTGCCGGGGAAGTGTAATTAGGAGACCTTATTTCTTACATCTAAAAAAAAAAATTATAATTCTTGAGTATGCTCTCCTCCTGCACTTCGTGTGATCTAGAGGATCAGAAAAAGGATTGTTAAGTAAAAAAAATTATTAATAATTCTTGAGTATGCTCTCCTCCTACACTTTGTGTGATCTAGAGGATCAGAAAAATGATTCTTATGTAAAAAAAAAGAAAAAAAGAAAAAAAAAAAGAGACAAAATAAACTTCATCATTTCAATTGATTCAATAAAAAATAAAAAATAAAAAAATAAAAAAAATGAAACCCAACTGCTTTGATAGGTTCAAATTGTCCAAAATTGACTGGTTATGGTTTGTAGTGGTCCTCAAAACACTGTATCCTGTTCAAATAAGGTTTTGCAACTTACCTGTGGAATGTAGCCTGATTCCGCAACTAGTTGAGAATTCCGCAGCTGATTTCAAAGTTTAGCAGGTTACAGGCGTCCAATGAAGAAACCGACCACATGGGCATCTCCAGAATTGTCCCGACATGGATTCTATCCTACTCACCCAACTCATATCAATAAAAAACCAGCCCAAGATCTCAGTCAAAGTCCTAATTTCAATTCATTTACCTTGAAGCCTTTGCTACTTTCCAAAATGGACTTAAGCTCATCCTTCATTTCCTAGGCTTCACTGGATAAGCCTGAGCATCTCCTAAATAAAACATCTAGTTAGTTAAAAAAAAAAAAAAATTGTTACAAATACGATGAATTCTCCCAGCCTTCACATTTCTTTGAAAAACTTGACTAAAATACCCTCCTGATTGACAACTTTTCAGATTGTGTTTAGATTCATCTAATACGTAGCAAACTTGTGAAAATATCTTGTATTTTTGTAAGCTTTAGCGATCCAGATTTAAGTGCCACATCGCCTCTTCCTTTGTCAACAATTCTTGTCTTTGAACCATCAGAGACTTCATAGTAACAATGTCTTCCACAAAGAATATACCAAGGACATTATACTTGTATTCAAAATCTGATTTTAAACTCCATTTCCTTGAGAATAGCTTGGGATGACTGGTTGAATCACTATCATAAAAAAAAAAATAGAGTCCACGCTGAAGAAACCAAGGATCTATAGTTTTCCTTCAACAATTTTTGTTCTCGTAGGATGCTCGGCGCTTTACTCGCTAAAATATGAGCGGCATAGAAATTGGCACAACCTACCCAATCCATGGAGGCTATATCACTGAAATTCACTAGGTCGTACGCTATAATTACATCTAAAAACAATTTTCCCCCTCTGAGATTGATCTTAAGGCCGAATGCAACAAATTCATAAAAGGCAGAACAGTGAAAACATTAATTCAGGAAAAATGTATAACTTCAAATGCATGATGTGCCCAAACGGAGGCAAATTTGAAAAAAAGAAAACATGGGTTTTTTCACTAGCAGGGTCAATTAGATAATTGAGAAATCGTTTTAAGAGATTTGTGGCGGTCTGGGAGAAATCCTCGGTTCTTTGGAGCCTCTTTTTCCCTGCCGCGTGTGAAAAAAACAATGTTTTTTTAACAGTTGCGGCCATATTTCGATTTCCTTGAGAAATCCGCTCATATCCAATTTCCTTGGCTGCCAGGTCATCCACTGTATCACTGAATATGTGAGGAAAAAAAATATTTTCATTAATGAACAAGGAGTTTGAACACGGCTCGTTGTAGTTGTTTGAAGAAACATGACTCTCTGTCATTAAAACCCGTGAAGTTGTTGCCACCCGTCTGCGCTTGTTCCGCTACTTCCTGTTTGACAGTATGATGATCAAATACGGCACTTCTCCAAGCACCCATCTAACATCTATTCCTATGACTCGGCATTTTACTTGCTAAAATATCGGCACAGGTGTTGATACTCATGGATTTTGTCTCGATTAACAAGTTCTGTGTACGTGTTTAACTTTATTATGATGTGCTTGGCAATTTGACCATATTTTCAGCCAAAAACTCTGTAATACAACGATCTCTGTCAACCCGTAATCCCATGAAAAGCGTCGGTCAAGCTCATAACTATTTTCCACTTCATATTTATCAAACTACACTTACAACGAAGGTGGATTATATGTTTTGGTTTTAAGTAATCTGAGTAAAACAATAATTAGCATATGGCTGAATCTAATTTCTAGAATTTCTTTAATTAATGGCCTTGAGAACTATGCCTTGGAACCAATTGATCTTGCTGTTGATCATACAAAAATTGGAGGATTGCCTACTGAAATTCAAAACTGATGGTTGATTGTTTCAGCCACTTTTTGCAGTTGATTCAACTTTCCGCAACTGATTCGACTTTCCGCAGCTGGTTCAACTTTCTGCAGTTGTTTTTGTTAAAATCTAGGTTGCAGGTGTCATTAAGCAAAAAAAGCCACATGGGTAGCTGGGGGAATGTCAGTACATGGATGGTGTCCTATTCATTTGGTCCAATTCGATGAAAAAGACCCTGGTTAAAGGGAAGTCAAATTGTGTGTTATCACTAAGTCGCCACACTGAGTCGCCGCATTAAATCGCCACACTAAGTCGCTGCATGTCAAGAAAAAATAATAATTTTGAATCAATGAAATGAATAAGTTATTTGCTAAATTTTCTAGGTATTGATTAATTTTGGACTGATGATGAAATATGAATGGCTAAATTTGTATTCAAGATTTTTAGCTACAGAAACTGTGCACACTCTGCAGCTGAACTCCAACTCCGCAGACTGAAAAAAACCTCATTGTTCAAATCAGCCTAACTTTTTTTATACGAAATCAGATTTTGATGATTTAAGTACCATTGGAAAGATCTCAATAAGATCTACACAATGAGAAATCCATCATTAGAGTTTGAAATGACAAATAATGAAATAAATTGCTGAAAAGAAACAACATCAACTTGAGGCACTAATTCCAAATTAGGTATAAATTCTTTTGATTTTTCCTTTGAGAACTTGCTTCATTAATACAAATTCTTAGTTGTGTGTAAATATCATAACTAGAGAGATTGGCCATCTCTCTCCTTTGATAATCTTACACTCCATTGCAGAATAAGTATTAGTTTTTTTTGTAGGTTCCAGGAGGAAGGAAAAATGACTATAAGAGAATGGTGTCTCTCTAAGAGACCAATTTGTTTTATAAGAGGATGATCAACAATAAAGAGGAAATATGTTGATGCAAAATCAGATCCAAACACTTGAGGAACTTTTAGATATTATTGTCTCCATCATATCCATCCATCACATCCATACCTCATAATAAACCATTCACCTCATTTTCCTCCATATTTTCCATTTACATTCATATACACTTTCCATCTCTTTTTGTCCATTCATAACCCACAAATAAAAGCAAGAAGCTCATTCACATGCTTATTGCCCATTTCCATTTTTTCTCTCCATTGCCATCTTCCATTTTCATCTTCCATTTCCTGTCATTTTCATTTCACAAATAAGCCCTACTTCAATGCCAATTATTGAGTCCATAGTCCTTTGAGTCTAAGTTCTTTGTAAAAACACCTTGAGGCTTGCATGCCTTAATGGCAAGTCTTCATGCTGACAAACAATGGGAATACACTAATGTCCCTTATTCGTTACTACTATGTCACCACATTCATCCCACTTTCATTATCATTGAGCCACATTTATGTTTTTCCAAACTTTATTAATTCTAAGCCTTTTAAGTGAATTTGTGGTTAAAAATTAGAAAATAATGTGCATATGCTTATACCTAACAAATGGGCTGAGATTGTTGACATGTGTAGGTTGAAAGGAGGCTTCTAGAAGACCTTTATGTGACACTCTAAGGCCAAATTCGAATTTGAGTGGAAAGAATCATGGGATCATGAGGATATGTGTCACATCTCCTAATTGTATTGTAACTCTAAGAAGACATGTGTCTTATCAGTTCCTATTTTGATTAGGACTTTAGAGGTAGAGGGAGAGATTCATGGACTCTCATTAATGAGATGGCTTCTCATCTTTTTGTATAAATAGGAGATCTCTCTCCTTCATTTGTTAGCTTATTAGTCTCAACTAGCTTGGCTTGGCTTTTAGTTCTTTAGCTTGGAGTCTGTAGTTCTTCTTTGATGGCTTTTGAAAGCTTTGGAGAGCTTTGTTGTACTTTGTAATTTTGAAGAATTTGAATAAAGCTTTGATGTTCTCAACATGGAAGGAGATGTGAAGTAGATTTCATGGAGCATATTAGAATGTATGGTACATTATATTTCATTTTGTAATTTTGCTTTGATTTCATTATGTCATTTGATTGCTTTCAAGTTTGATAGTTTAGATTTTCCATTCATGCAATTTTAATTCATGAAGTGTGTTCAACCGGTTGATCGTAGATTAGTTTTCTTATTTACATGTTTTTGCATCAAATAGTAACATGAGATTTACCTCTCTGCTGACTTTGTTTTTTTTTTTGCTTTTCAATTTCAGTTATGCTTTGATTTCAATTTTATTTACTTGCTTTGTTAGTTAGTTTAGATATTAGATTGCTCATGTCATTTTCAGTTACCTCCTATAGCTAGAGCGAGTCGAATGGTGAGGGATTGAAGTATGAATGCATAGTTTGATATTAGTTTATTTTTCTGCAAGTTAGGTATTGAATTGCTTATGTCATTTTCAGATACCTCCTATAGCCAGAGCGAGTCGAATGGTGAGGGATTGAAGTATGAATACGTAGTTTGATATTAGTTTATTTTTCTGCAAGTTAGTTATTGAATTGCTCATGTCATTTTCAGTTACCTCCTATAGCCAGAGCGAGTCAAATGGTGAGGGATTGAAGTATGAATGCGTAGTTTGATATTAGTTTATTTTTCTGCAAGATAGTTATTGAATTGCTCATGTCATTTTCAGTTACCTCCTATAGCCAGAGCGAGTTGAATGGTGAGGGATTGAAGTATGAATGTGTAGTTTAATATTAGTTTTATTTTCTGCAAATTAGATATCAGATTGCTCAATTTGTTTATGATTACCTCCGATAGCCAAAGCGAGTCGAATGATGAGGGGTCAGAATATGAGTTGATGTAATGTGATTTTAGTTTACTTTCCTTGCACTTTTTGATTTGTTTGAGTGCAATAGCTTAACTTTTATTTTCAGGAAGCAACAGAGACAGTGATTTCATGATCAGTATTTCATCTTTTGTTTGATTGAAGTAGCTACATATTTACACTTTTGTTTAAGTACTAATTCCATCAATAACATGTTTTGAGATCTTTTGAAGTGCTAAGTTTTGGAAGTTACCATTAGGGACATAGACATTGTCTTGAAATCTCTATCCATACTTGTCCTTTAAAAGTATTTTTAAGACCTTAGATTAAGATTTCCATTTGCATTAGACACTTCAAGAAACCAACAAGAACAAAACCCCAAAAACAACATAAACTATAAAACAACGAAGTAATAAAAATGTTAACTAAGCACATATGGTACACCACACTTCATCAGTTTACGATACCCGAATTGATAATTTATGTAGAGCAATTTAAGACGTTAAATTGACTAAACAATAGCCATGAAAATATATTCAATAATGTAGAACACTTATAAGAAATGAATGAACCAATCCTTTATTATCCCAAAATTATGTCTCCAAATCAAGAGATTTTCTTCAAAAGAAAATACTTCATAAAATATCACATCTCCACAAAGATTCAAGTCTATTTTAGTTAGACCAAATCCTTCAAACAGGCCCAATTGATCTAGAAGTGATGATCTAAATTGAAATGAGGTGACCTCTATTTATATGAGTTATACCTCAATTAATTTTTGACTAATTAATCCCCTAAGACAAGTTTGACATCAGATAACCTTGTTTTATGATCCAACCCACTATCTAAGTCATAAAATAAGCCATAATTTCCCACACGTGTGAGTCGTGGCCTCAAGAAATGCTAACGCCATGCCCTTTTACAACTCCAAATTCCATGTCATGATGTGAGGAGGCTCGAGAAAGTGTCATAATGCAAAAACCATCTAAATTTTGAGGAATGTCCCTTAATCCACCTCAAAACCTCCTCGAGGGTGCCAAATCTAGTTGGGGTGTGTCACAACCTTGGTTAAAAAAAATCCATGTAAATATAGAAATATAAGACCACGTTTGATGGGAAACTTATTTCAAGTTGAATGTTGGGAAAGAAATCTGAGTGGGTGTTCATTTCGGTTATTATGGATAAAGGAAATTGGAAAAGGCAATGGAAAAGGCTTTGGAAAGCTAAGGAAGGTGAAAGGAAGGTGAAAAGTCAAAGGTTGCATGTGAAGAGGAAAAAAAAGGAACATAAGGGAAAATGAACAAAATAGAGGCCTCATTAATAAAAAGGCTTATGAAGATTAGTTGGCAAGATTTTTCTTAGGCTTCGTGAGTGTAGTTTTTTGTCAGTTTAGTTTTGGAGCTCCCATCCTATTCTCTCTCTCTCATACTCTTTGACACTTAGAGTTTTATTGGAGAACTCTTGGAGAGTGTGGCATAATTGGATGCTTGGTTCAAGAAGGAAAAGGAAGAGTAGGAATGTGCAGGAGGAAATTGGGATCAAAAACTACAACAAGTTTTTCTTGCTTATACCAAGTTGCATGTATGTTTTAGTCACTAATTTTGGCATGCATGGGATATGCAGGTGGTTTATTGGTAGTGATATGTCATTGGCATGGAGGATTTCTTGGATTGATAGTAGATTTTCCTAACCTTTCCATTTCCAGGATAGCCATGGTGTTGTGGGTTCATTTTTTTTTTTAAATTTCTTTTCTGGTTGGTTCTCATGTTTCCTTTAGCTTAAGTTGATTTACTAGTTCCTGAAAGCCTTGGTTGGACAAACACTCTCAGGGCCCTATAACAACTTGGGATGAGTTACTAGTCTTAGGAGCCTTGGTTGGAAAAACACTCTGGAAGCCCTTGGTGTGTTGAGTTATTGGTCCTAGAAGCCCTAGTTGGACAAACACTCTAGAAGCCCAACGACAATTGTGGGTTGAGTTACTAGTCCTGGAAGCCTTGGTTGGAACAAACGCTCTGTAGCCCTTGAAGGCTTAGGTAGAGACCAATATGGTGATGGTTTGTGATGTTTGACTGTGAGGTTGAATCACTCTTTGATGGGTTGAGGTAGTTTGGCCTCAGGAAGCCCTGGTTTAGTTTTGATGGATTGTTCCATGAGATCCCACATTCATGCTTGGAATATGGCACGAGGATGTATGACTAAAGAGAGATTTAGCTTAGCTATGTCTATGGTGGGGTGGTTCGTGGAAGTCCCAAACCCGGTTGGCCTTTGCATCATTAATATGAGGTTATTTCTCATTGTTAATTCATGAGTATTACACTGGATTATATGTGGATTATATGGCTATTTTTTCCTTGGTATTTCTGTTGTTATTATGATGGTTATGAACATGTATTATGGCAGTGGCTATGTATGGCTCTCATCACGTTTTTACTTGTAAATGAATGAACAATCTATTTATGGCCTAATAGATGAAATTACAACTAATGTGTTGAAACGTCAATGGTTCTTGGTGATTCTTAGACTTAGTATGAGACCGCTATGCTCAGTTATGCTATTAAGACCTGTAGCTTTCATGTTTGTGACATGTTTGATGAAATTCCTATCATGGCTAGTATGGGTCCAGTCTAGTCCTTATTGATGTTTTTGAAAATTTATCTTTGTTCCACTGTGAAATTTCATTTCTGAAGGTGTCATTGAGTTCTGGGCAGTGACTTGGGTTCTAGGCTTGAAAAAGTGGCACAAATCCTAGAGTCACAAGCATAACATTGGGGAAAAAAGTCCCTGGAAGCTCCCTTGCCCTTACTGTGGGAGCTTCTGGAGCCTCCCAGATGCACCCTTGTCCATATCAAGGGAGCGTCTAGGGGTTTGATGCACTAAAACTTTAGTTGGTCTCAGGGGCTAGTTGCCAGAGTGGTTGGGATGGCTCCTAGGAGTTCTATTGCTAATGTGGAAGGTCTGTGTGGTGTGTTTTCGTTGATTCCACTTCCTTAAGGTGAATTAGGAGGTTGAATCGCATTATAGTGGTCTCTTGTTGCATATTTACCTCGGTTGGCCAGTTAATTATGTAGATGTGTGATGAGGGTGTCACAGAGTGGTACCAGATCAGGTTGTACTCTCTTTGGGTCATATATGATACCACAAAGTGGTATCAAAGTGGGTTGTGCTCTCTTTGGGTCATATCTGATTCCATAGGGTGGTATCATAGCAAATTCTGTTCTCTTTGGGTGGTTTCTAGTTTCCGTTCTCCTTTTGTGATATATGATACCACAAAGTGGTATTAGAGCATGGTTCAACCCTTAGACTGGATGGGTGAAATGTGTTTGTCATCCATGCACATAGGCTGTATATGTGCTTGTTATGTACGCATGATAATGGTCATTGTCACAATTGTGTTTCCATGTAGGAGTTGATGATGTTGTTGTTGGGATGTGTTTGTCATGAATGCATGTCAGTTGTATATGAATTTGTTAAGCATGTTAGTGTCCATATGTTGTTATGCATGCATTGTCATGATTATGGTTATGCATGTATGGTAGGTCAGACATGCATTGTGAGGTCATTGTATGAAATTAGGTCATCATGAAGATATTGGTATGTTATGATGCTAATGTGTTGGCTGAGATAGAGTAGGAGATGAAAATCATTAAAGTGAAGTTGCAACAATGGACTTCAGGGTAATAGTAGATCATCATACATGTTTGTATGGTGGGCATGCAGGTATGTAGGTCAAGGATTGTTATATGCATTATGGTTATATGTATGCCTTTCAATCTATTGATGTTATGGTTACATACATGATAGATTCTAGTTAATTAGTGTAGTCATATGCACATGTGTCAGATAGTCATGAATGATAGTAACCCGAGGTTCTCCGCATTGCTATTATTTATTTATGATAGTTAAATTGAAGATTATGTTACATGCTTTTTATTAGCATGTTATATGCTAACTTGTTGTTGTTATATGTTAGTTAATGATTAGGGCTATTGCATTAAGATATTGATGTTATATGTATCATCCTAAATTGGATTGGCCTATGCAAATTGTTACGGTTATGACATTAAGGTATGAGTTTGACTATGCCATCTATTTGATGTTTGAGTGTATGATTATGTCATCTAGTTTATTTATTTAACATGGTATGTTTGCAAGTTGGTTGAATGTTTGATGAACTACATAATATGACTATGTGTATGTAAGACTGCTCAAAGGAATGATCTTGTTTTAAGATGGTTTTACTCACACATGTGTTGAGATAGCTTATATGTAGTTGAGTGTAAGTAGGTGATAGTTGTAGCATTCTGTATAATGACTACAAGTTTACTATGGATTATGACATGATTGTTAGTCTTGGTAAAGGTTGATTTCAAATTAGTAGATATGTTGCCTTGATATTTGGAACATGTGGATGACATGTGTGTTCAGTTACAAGGCAACGTGATTGGCACAACAAGGTAAGATAATTGGTATATTATTACATTTATTTATGCACTGACAGTTATTTGTTATGGCAGTATGATACAGAGAATTGCATGGCAAAGAAATTTCCATGGAATCTTGAAGAAGGCTTAGGTTGAGCTTTCCCTTAGAGGATTTGGGAACCATGGGGATTGTTGCTAGTCTTGTGATTTTGGTATTTTGTTATTTGTTGTGATTAATTGCAGCTTTTTTTACATCTAGTGTATGTCCATACCACTTTGTTTGCGGTGTCGTATTGTTATTGGTTTTCATGATTTTCTTCTTATTTGTTTCTTGTTATTTCCTTTTATGTTTTAAGGGTCTTGGGAATTGGTTGGGAAAGAGGAAAGTTGCTGGAACTCTGGGAGAGATGCGTGGAACCCAACAAGTAATGTAAGACTTGGATGAAGTGGTTTCATGTATAAGGGAAACTGAAGGAAAGAATATGATAGCCAATTGGATTTGTTTTGTCCATTGGGATAATGGACGGTGGTAGGATAGTCATGAGAAAAGTAACAAGAAAGGTAAAATTAAATGGATTTGTGGTATCGAATGCCTTGAATATGGTGGGAACTATTGTTCTCAATATTGTGCATGGATATCAAGTGTTCTCTTAACCTTAACCTTATGCTATCTGGTAATTATGTTGTGATCATGATTATACTGATGTTTATATATGTATACATGTATGTATGTATGTATGTATGTATGTCTATCATGTTTGATAGGGTTGTTTGGGATCATGATTGTTTTATGTTTATGTTGATATGTATACATGTATATATGTATGTCATTGTATGAAAAAGTCACCAGGGATCATTCTTGTGGAGGAATAATTATTTATGCAGGTGAATGACATGAAGAGGTTCTTGGTTTATGAGGAATCAAGTGGGAAGAGTAGTCCTGACAAATATATGAGGTCAATATCATGTGGATATGAATTGATATTATGTTATTATACTATGTTTATGTTTATGTTATGGATTGGATAATGTTGAGAGATACATCAATGAATGGAAACAATGTGATTCGAGGCATGCTACGATAAGCATGGATGGCAGAGAGACAATGGAACCAAGTTTGCATGGTAGAGGAATTGTGGTCTTAGATGTGCACTGCTAATGTTATGTATATGTTGTGCATATTTTAAATTCAATGATTGTACCTATGGTGTTGTGTGCATATTTCATATCCAGTGCTGGGTATAGAGGGTGCTATGTACATTATTGGATATGTGGTGTTATGTACATATCGTACTGTGCGCATGATGGATACGTGGAATTGTGTGCATATAGTGTTGTGCACATGTTGGATATGCAGTGTTGTGTACATATGATGCTATGTACATGTTGTACAAGTGGTGCTATGTGCAGGCGGTGTTGTGCACATGTTGTTCATGTGGCACTGCGTACTGGTGGTGTCATGTACATGTCATGCATATGGTGTTGTGTACATGTGGTGCAGTGTACATGTGGCATTGCATACACGTTATGTAGATGGTATCGTGTACATGTGGTGTTGTGTACATGTTGTACATATGGTACTGGTGTACATGCAATATTGTGCGCATGTCGTACATGTTTTGTTGTAGGGATGCAGAACTATGTATGTGCATTGTGTAGTCATGGTATCGTTACATATGTATTCATTGTGTTGTACACTGTGCATGTATTTGTGTTGTGTTGTACACCAGGTGTAGGTGTATGTATTGTGTTGTGGTGTACATCAGATGTAGGAGTATGTATTGTGTTGTGTTGTATATTAGGTGTAGGATTATGTGTGGTATGCCAAGTGTAGGTGCATGTATTGCATGGTGTTGTATGTCGTGTGTGGTTGTATGTGTGTGATGCACACTATGTGTATGTGCCCATGGTTGAGGAAACGGAACTGGGTGTTTTTCGGGTGTGGCAACCAATCTGGTGTTTATACAGAACAAAGACAAAGGTAGAAGCTAAGGATTGATTAAAAGATAAGTATCGATATTTTATTTCTATTTTATTACGCATGTGATTTATGATTCTGGTTTATGATGATTACATGTGATCTATGATTCTGGTTTATGATGGTTACATGTGATTTATGATTTTGATCTATGATAGTTTTGTTTTGAGCTAACCTGATGTGATATATTTATACATGATGATTTGGTTAAAGATGCGAGTTTGAATTGTTGTGACAAGAAGTAAACAAGATTTTAAGTGTACTTTATTGACGAACTACCAATGATGTATGGTGTGAATTTATTTTGAATCTGATGGAGATAATGTGCTTGGTATAGGAAAGCATGAAATGTACGGTTGGGTGGTCGAAACTAATGGCAAGCATTAGCAGCAACAACAAAAGGAATTAGAACAGGTGGCAGTATGTTGGTAAAGCATTTAGGATTAGGGCCATTGTGGGACACTGGTACCCAATAGTGTCCATTGATTTCCATGAGCATGTTATGATAGTTTGAGGTAGGGATATGCCTTGGTTTTTGGACCTTTCGATGTGAGGAAACCTTTCCAAGGGATGGACTACCCGGGATGGGGGTGCCAGCGAAATTTGGAGGGTGTGTTAGTGGATGGAAGGGGGTGACTAGATTTCCCAAAGGACTATGTAGTAGAGAAGGGACAGTCGGGGATGGATTTTTTTTGGTCATTAGGATTTCCAGATGGAATAAAATGCACATTGGGAGTGTGCCCTGGAACAACAAGTTGGTAACTCTTCATTGAGATGATAAGTGGTGTTACACAAAAATATCATCACCTTGATTATCTGTAGTCGGTATGGGTCTATCACCACCTATACCAGCTTCCTAAGCAAGTCTCAAACCTCAGCTCTTCAAAACAAGCTTTAGAAATGAGAGAAAGACATCAAAAAGCAATGTAACTTTGGTTCCGCACTTTCTCTCACTTTTTCCTGCGGGCCCGCACCTTTTGTTCAGGATATCTTCTTACTTCGCTCTGTATGTAAAGGGGAGGGTGCGTACCCTTGTGAAAGTCAAAAGGCGCATTTTTTTATCTTAAAAAACTCACTTTGGGTTAATTCTAGAGTTTTCTAGAAGGATTTGTTACGTGGATTGTTCGCTCCAGGTGGTTCATGCATCCCATAAGAGGAGGAACTAATCCCTTGTTAGGAGGAGCTATCCCTTTGAAGGAGGATTCTATCCCTTTGAAGGAGGACTTGGTAACTGATATCCATTGCACTATAAATTGAAGCATTGGGTCAGTGGCTGGAGAGGTTAGAAGATAAACTTTTGAGGGTAAATGCTAGTGAAATCAAGACTTCCTATTTCAGCTTAAGAGGAGAGATCACATACCTTTTTGGCTTCATTGGGGAGTGAGTGAAGCTTGTCAAAGTAGAGGATACTTCTTGTTGGACCCTGGGAGGAGCTTGTACAATGTCAAGGCAAAGGTTGTAAGGTTCTTCTCCTTTTGAATTAATAAAATCAAGCTCATTTTTCTCAACAAGTATCTCATGTTATTTGTTTCATGGACTCCTTGACTTTCATGTTGACTATGTTTTATAATACTGGTTATTCAGGTGCTATTTAATCGTTTGCCTTGTTTGTGTTTGCAGGTTTGCGACAAAGGAACTTACTTGGATCAAAGGAGCGAAGGCATCTCCAAACTTGCGTTGGACATGAAATAGGCCTTAAATACATTTGTTTGCCATTATTTATAAAGCACATTTAGAGAAAGATAGTGTCTGGTTGGTTTTTTCGTCATTAGGTCTTCATTAGATTCTAGGAAGGTCTATCTTGCAGATCGACTCATTCCGCGTGACAAGTGGCATAAGATTATAGCACTGGATGTTGGATGCAGATTTGAACTTACAGTGGATTATGGACTTCCTCGGAAGGAGGTGAATCCTGGTATTACTTTGAGGGTGGAGGTGTAAGCCTCTGGATTCCCTTTTTGCGGATGCAAGCATCGTATCCTTTTATTTGTTGGTTGAGAAAATGTGAACATGTATTAATGTGTGTATTATTGTAAATATTGTATTGAGCTAGATTTATAAAGCTCCATAGGCAGTATGATTATTTTCTCAGTGAAGCAAATGTGTATGTGTGTATATGTGGTTATTATTGTAAATACTGTAATGAGACTTGTTATAAAGCTCCAATAAACAATATGTCTGACATGTTTTAGTAGATGGTCATTGTAAATACTACAACAAGATATGTTATAAAGCTCCATGGGCAGTATGTTTTGTTTTCAATAGTCTTTCTAGTTATAGGTGTGATTGAACACCGAGGACGGTGTTCCCCCAAGGGGGAGGGTTTTGTAACAACCCTGGTTAAAAAAAATCCATGTAAACATAAAAATATAAGACCACGGTTGATGGCACACTTATTCCAAGCTGAATGTTGGGCGAGACATCTTGGTGGGTGTTCATTTCAATTATTATGGCTAAAGTAAATTGGCAAAGGCAATGGCAAAGACTTTGGAAAGGAAAAGTGGAATTTTGGCACATTTATTTATGAAAATAATTGAAATTAGGAGAAAAGGAAGGTGAAAGGTCACAGGTTGCATGTGAGGAGGAAAATAAAGGAAAATAATGGAAAATGAAGAAAATAGAGGCCCCATCAATAAAAAGGCTTCTGAGGATCAATTGGAAAGCTTTTTCTCAGGCTTGGTGAGTATAGTTTTTTGTCAGTTCAGTTTTGGAACTCTCATTCTATTCTCTCTCTCTCTCTCATACTCTTGGACACTTAGATTTTTCTTAGAGCACTCTTGGAGAGTGTGACATACTTATATGCTTGGAGCAAGAAGGAAAAGGAAGGGAAGGAAAGCGCAAGAGGACATTAGGATCTACATCTACAATAGGTTTTGCTTGGAGGTATCGAGTTGCATGTATGTTTTCCTTACTAGTTTTGGCATATGCATATGGTTTATTGCTCATGATCTATCATTGGCATGGAGGATTACCTGGATTGATAGTTGATTTTCCTAGCCTTTCCATTTCTGGGATAGCCATGGTATTGTGGGTTCATTTCTTTATTTTTCTGGTGGGTTCTCATGTTTCCTTTAGCTTGGGTTAAGTTACTAGTTCCTGGAACCCTTGGTTGGAAAAATGCTCTGGAAGCCCTGTAACAATGTGGGTTGAGTTACTAGTATTGGAAGCCTTGGTTGGAAAAAAGCTCTGGAAGCCCTTGGTGGGTTGAGTGATTAGTCTTGGAAGCCCTAGTTGGACAAATGCTCTAGAAGCCCGATGAAAACCATGGGTTGAGTTACTAGTCCTCGAACCCTTGGTTGGAACAAATGCTCTGGAGTCCTGGAAGGCTTGGGTAGAGACCTTTGGTGATGGTTTTTGATGTTCGAACATGAGGTGGAATCACTGTTTGACGAGTTGAGGTGGTTTGGCCTCTGGAAGCCCTGGTTTAGTTTTGATGGATTGTTCCAAGAGATCCCAAATTCATGCTTGGAATATGGCTTGGGGGTGACTGTTTGGAGAGAGATTTGGCTCAACCATGTCTTTGGTTGGGTGGTTCATGGAAGTCCCAAACCTAGTTAGCCTTTGCATCATCAATATGAGGTTATTTCTCCTTATTAATTCATGAGTAGTATACTGGTTTATATGTGGATTATATGGTTGTTGTTTCCTTGGTATTTTTGTTGTTATTATGTTGGTTATGAACATGTATTATGAGAGTGTCTATGTATGGATCTCATCATGTTTTTACTTGTAAATGAATGAACAATGTACCTATGGCATAATATATGAAATTGTAGCTAATGTGTTGAGGCATCAATGCTTCTTAGCAATTCTCAGATAAGTATGAGACCCCTATGCTCAATTTTTTGTTAAGGCCTATAGCTTTCATGTTTGTGACATGTTGTATGAAATGCCTGTCATGGCTAATAGGATTCTAGTATAGTCCTTTTTGATGTTTTCACAAATGTATCTTTGTTTCATTGTGAAATTTCATTTCTAAAGGTGTCATTAAGCTATGGGCAATGATCTGGGCTTTGGGCCTCAAAAAGTGGCACAAATCCCAGAGTC
This sequence comes from Pinus taeda, assembly GCA_000404065.3. Taxonomy (NCBI): domain Eukaryota; kingdom Viridiplantae; phylum Streptophyta; class Pinopsida; order Pinales; family Pinaceae; genus Pinus; species Pinus taeda. Next base: position 404,880 of record APFE031488816.1, read on the forward strand.
ACAGGCAAAACACTGGGGAAAAAAGTCCCTGGAATATCCCTTTCCCTTGCCGTGGGAGCTTTTGGAGCCTCTTAGATGCACCCTTGTCCATATCATGGGAGTGTCCAGGGGTTTGATGCACTAAAACTTTAGTTGGTCTTAGGGGTTGGTCACCTGAGTGGTTGGAATACCTCCTGGGAGTTCTATTACTAATGTGGAAGGTCCGTGTGGCGTGTTTCTATCGATTCCAGTTTCTTAAGGTGACTTAGGAGTTTGAATCCCATTATAGTGGCCTCTCGTGGCATATTTACCTCGTTTGGCTAGTTACTTGGGTAGATGTGGGATGAGGGTGTTACCACCTCAAAACCTCCTCGAGGGTCCAAATCTAGTTGGGGTGTCTCGATGCCATATCCATGGAACTCCAAATATCAAAATGAGGCCTCCTCTCTCAAACACTAGGGCTTGTCCAAGTGCAACAACTCGTCCCAAGTTTCTCAATGGGAGACCATCCTCATTTGAGCTTTGAATCAAGTCTTCCTCAACTGGTTATGTTAAGGTCAGCCTTGGGGCATGTTGGGTCTAATGGTGTCATCATGAAGAATAATCTATGTTAGGTCAATGTAGACATCGTAAGGATGAGCTCCTTAAACTTTTCATCTGTTAAGCCATGTATCTCTTGAAAAATGCCTATGTACTTGTGGAGTGGGTTCCCTTAAGGCATGGCCTATTGTGGACCATTTGAAAAAATCAACATTAACTCATTTGAGAGAAACCATCCATCAAAGTCTAAGATCAATATGCATCTAAGTGGACCAAAATTGAATGTTAGGGCATATTAATACTTCATACAAGGATCAACTTCCAAAATTTAACTAGAACAAGTCCTATAACTGTGTTCCATACCTTGATAGAGGTGGCTAATGGTAAACCCTATTAGGTGCTTCTAACCCTTACGAGGAAGTGATAGTTCCAAGATCAACCCCTCAGTCAATAGGTGCTAGTCTAAATGTATGACAATGGAGGGGAAAAGTGTTCATGGCCAAGTTCCATGGTCAAGGGGACAAGTTGATGGGGAGTTCACCTCCTAGGTGTATGAATGTAAAGAGGGAGAAATCGTGGAAGCATGAGTTACCCTAGTTGACCTAATTTTTCCACCCCTATAGTGTGCCTTTTACTTATTCTTGATAATAATTTGTATTATGGTGCTTAAATTAAGGGTTAGAGCTTTATCTTTATGATGTAGAATTTATATTGCTTCTTAAGATGAGATAGTTCATCACTCATCAGGGTTAATACTTGCAAGGGTTCCTTCTCATGTGAAGGAACATCACGTGCTCAAGAATTGGTTAATGGCTAATGATGAGGGTAGAGCTCATGCTAGCCTTTTTCTTGCATGTTAACTTATGTCCCACCCATATTTTTCATTTTCATTTTATTTTATTATGGCCATGATATGATTTTCCATTCTTTCAGCTACATCAACCTCTAGTGCATTTTTTTTTCAGCACTATTTGAGTGTGGACATATGGGTGCCAAATCCTAGTGGACCAATGATACGTTAGACTCGAAAAATGGAGGTGATATATATGGGATTGTAACATGGGATGGAAAGTTTCAAGTATGGTATAGGGGATAATGAACATGCTATCTCAATATGGGTTTTCCACTTAGTGCCCCTCTTATAACACTAAGGCCTCAAGGGAGGTCCCACTAAACTGGGGCAAAATATTGACCCCCTTGGTAAGGTGAGAGAATATATACACAATCAAGTTTAGTCAATCTTTTAGATGATCCCTTTGTCCATACTAAAGGCCCCAAAAAAAGGCATAAGCACTAGATTGCAAAATGGTCAAAGTACCTTTTGAATAGTTTCCCACATTCATCCAAGTGATAATGCCAAATGGGGAGAGACACATGGCTTATGAAAATGGCGGAGGCACATGGGATATCATTGTCAAATAGTGGCCATCAAGGGCTACTGGCTAGCTATCAAATGTAGGAGAAACACTTTCTCCTATGGGGTTACCCATTTTTAGTGGGCTTTGGGCCTCATAATTGTTATAATTTCCTTACTGTAATCCTTAGTTTTTATATTATTTTTCAAGTTTTTCTTGTAATTAGGATATGATAACTTATGATCTATGGATTTTAGAATTTTTTCTTATTATATATTATTCCTATCTTATCATCTTTATGATTACTAAAGTGTTATTCACTTACGAATGTATCCTTATTTTGGGCAATCATCTATTGATGAACTGGCACTCGATGCTACTGTATGGAATTATCATAGGAGATAGGATAAATTTAGGATGTTGAATGTTGTTCGGAATGAATTAGTTAAGGAAAAGCCTTAAACCTGGTCATCTAGATACATTAATATCTCTTGTAACTTAAAATGAGCATCCTGAGAATCGTCAGATTTTCAGGATTGCTCTTTATCAGAAATATATTCATTTTTCTTATCTTTTATCGACATAGTATAAAGACTTGACATTGAGCCTCGAAAGAGGTTCTCAATTGTAATATTGTTTTGACATAAAGTGTGACTTGAGAATACATTGATTTTAATTGATCATATATAATTTAATGGGAGCGTTTGTTATTCAAGTTAATTTGTTGTGATGATTTCTTTCATAAGGCAGTTCGATTCTGATGATTTGGGCCCGGTCTTGGAATCAACATTGTCTTTACCTGTAGTATTACGTTCATGTTTGATTCTTCTATTTCACTTATTCAATATGCATAATCGCCTTTATTTTATCGCTTCTTGTTTATTAAATTTCATAATCCGTTTTAAATAGGTTTTACAGAGATTGTTGCACAATGGATTTACTTTAGCTAATTTGTTAGGAGTACTGATATTTACTGTTGTTTATGGTCAATTATCATAGGTTCATAATTTGCATATTCAATTGCTTTCAATGATAATATTATGTAGTGCTTCTTTTCCAATTTGTAGCTTCTATTCCCTAAGTAACAACTTGGTGTTTTATAGGTTTCCCTTTGTTGTTTCCTATAGAAAGTATTTAGAAGTTGATGTTTTAAATGGATTTCTCTAGTTAGAGATTGCATTATGAGTTGATTCATTTAACATTGCACCTTTGATTTTTAATAGGGTAGCAGTAATTAGTCATACTAGCATATCTCTTGCATAAACTATGTAGATAAGCTTGAAATAGAAAGACGAGACCTCAAGTTGACAATTTAATGTGTAGTATTTGGTTGGTCATTTTAAGAACAATTAATTGGCTCAACATTTTGGCGTAATTGCCGAGGATGTTGTCAAAGAGAGTGCTAGTTGTATCCCTGGGGGTTGGGTATTAAAGGCATAAGGTAAGAACCCACACACACACCCTAGTAAAAAACAAAGCTTGTGGTGGTGCCTTCCCTCAACTGGTATGTTTAGGCTGTTGAGTGTGTATGACTACAAATAAACCTAGGACTAGGAATCAAATAGAAATATATTATAAATATACCCCAAAAATCATCAAAAACCAAGGTCACATTGGCCTTGGAAGAATGATCTTCATAGACGAAATCATTTGTAATGAAAATTCTCAAGTGTCACTAGGTCCCAGAGCAACATATAACAAAGGGTGTATTGTCATTGCCCCTCAAGTAGTAGAGTCATTGGTTGTACCTAATGCTGAGATTCATGACAAAAATTGAGGAGCTGAGCCAAGCTTCGAAGACACACCTGATAGGCACCTCATACTTTTTGACAAGGGTGAGGGGCACTCTCATAGGTTTAGGGAAGGGAGAGGTGAGACGAGTGAACCATACCCTCAACCTTCTAAGAAAGAATATCCTGTGACACCCATTGTTAGTAGGTCCCTGAGCAACATCTAAGAAATGGTCTATTATCATTGCCCCTCAAGTTGCAGAGTCATTGGTTGTAGATAATGCTGAGATTCATGACAAAAATTTAGGAACTAAGCTGATCTTCCAAGACACACCTGATAGGCACCTCATACCTATTGACAAGGGTGAGGAGAACTCTCATTACTTAAGGGAAGGGAGAGGTGAGACAAGTGAACCTTACCCTCAACCTTCTAAGCAAGAATCTCGCGTGGCACCCTTTGTGAGAAGATAAACTAAAATTTTTTATTTGAGCAGTATTGTGAGACCTGTTCAAGGACCAGAACCCCATCAACATACTAATATTTTCTAGTTAGTACCCCCTGAGTACGGAATCCATGAAGGTTATTGGAAGATATTTGATCAAATGGCACAACCGGTAACAGGAACGCAAACCTCAACCATAGAATATCCCATTGTTGATCCACATGCTAATGCACCGATGAAGGCTATTTCATTGCAAAATCTCCAAAATTTTCATTGGATGGCCATTGAAGATCTTGATGCATTTTTGTTTGAATTCAATGTCTTATGTGGTGGATATGATTACACTACTAACCCCAAAAAATTAAAACTATTTCCTTCTACTTTGAAGGGAGCAACATTACGATGGTTCATGGGATTGTGGGGTGGTACTATAAATTCATGGGATCAAATGAAATGGGATTTCTTAACTAAATACCAGGATTACTACCGATCCAGAGATATAAGGGAAGAAAGATTTAAAATGACATCAAAAGAATATGAAACCTTAGAAGAGTATATTGAAATATTCCAATATAATTTACAAAGATCACAATATACCACTTTACTTAAGGATGTGTTGAAAACTACCTTAATCAGAGCTATGAAAGATGAATGGATAGAAATTCTTATTTTAATGGGGCAGGGTGATATTTCTAAATAATAATATGATGATATTGTAAAACTATGCATCAGGTGTTTGCGTGGGAGTACACGAACTAATATTGGAACTCATGATCCTCTCAACACATCTAGTAGAGTTGCATAGGGGGGAGTTACACGAGAAAAGATTGGTATACTTCTAGAAGATTTTAAAACTGATATTTTAAGTACAATGAAAACATAGTTGGATGTTTTACAGGTAAAACAGAAATAGGCTAAAACTGAGTAAGCAATAGCTATTTTTTGTCCTCGTTGTCAGAAGAAGCAGAATTGTAAAGAATGTTAGCAGGATATGGTCGAGATATGCAATATTTGCACCAAATATCACTTGATTTACCATTTCCCTTTTCTTCCTAGATTAAAAGATGTATTTAAGGAAGTTGAGGAAGAACTAGAGCCAACGTAGTTTGTGGCACAACCACGACAATGGAAGAATCACCCATTAGGTATGTTGCAGGACCCTTGTATGTTTTTGAATGGACAATTTTCTCAACATCAGTTTCCTATATTAAATTGGCAGGGTCAAAAAAATTCTACTACTCCTTGGTAGCCTTAGCCATACTCTTTGTCACCTTGGACAAATCAGTCCTTCCCTAGTCCTTTATAGCCAAATCAACAATATCCTTCATCCTCATGGAAAATACACCAAATAATCCATACCCTTCGCAACGGGAAAATCAACTTACTGAGGGGCCAATGTGGCCACAAAATTGGAAACGCCCCACTGGACTGAATAATCAATCGATGGGAGCATTTCCTTAGTCATAAAATAAACCACCATTAAGCCCTCCACTTCAATTACCCCCAAACGCTCCACCTCCACTATGACCCCAACTACCTACAATATCAAATCTAAATCTGAATAACATACCTATGCAATTTTTAGATATTATGGATACTTAAAATTGTTCCCCTCCCTCTTTGGAATGTAATGAACTATGTTCGAGATCTAGAAGGACCATATTTCCAGAATATCATTCGAAAAATCAAGAGCAACCAGAAAATGAAAATCCTGCTAAGGAGAAACCTTTGACAAAACAATCTCCTCCTACCGTAATCATTACTGAACAAGAACCGCCTAGAAAACTAATTAAAAAGTAGGAATCCATTAATATTATGGATGCTACTGCTCCATTCCCTAAGAGATTAGCCATAGTGAAATCACTTGTATATAAGAATTTTGATCTCTTAGGGGAATTAGAAAATTTATTTATCAAAATCCCTCTCCTATAGACTATCAGAGAAATACCTATCTATGCCAAAACTATTAAAGAGCTATGTGTTAGGAAGCCTGATAGGAAGCCAAAATATTATCCTACAATCCATGTTTTTGGGAAACTCTCTAATCTCATCCTAGGAAAACATATACGTATCAAATATGATGATCGTAGAAACCCTGTAGTCACTTTCCAGATTTAGGGGTATAGTTTCCCAAATACCTTGTGGACATGGGAGCTGCCATAAATATTATAACACTCGAAACTTGTGGCCTCCTTGGAATAACCAGATTTAAATTGACTCTAACCTTGCTAGAACTAGTTGATAGATCCGTAGTAAAACTAGAGGGGACCTTGGATGATATCATTATTTCTGTAGATCCTGGAGAATACCTAGTGGATTTCCTGGTCCTTAATCCTAAAAATAAACTGGAAGGATATCCTCTGATATTAGGCAGAATATGGCTTGCCACTGCAGATGCATATATTGGATGTTTAACCGGAAGTATGATAATTTCTAAGGGACTTGCCATCAAGAATCTTATCCTTTACACACCCGCTAGACCCAACATGCAGATTGACAATTTTAGATGTTCCCCCCCAGATATCAAGAAGGAAATTTACATTATTATCTCGCTGTTGATAAAGCTCTTATTTTTAAACGAAAAACTGAGGATGACATAATTAATGGGTTCATTAACGAGCATTCCACTATAGGAAATCCAACGTGTCAGATGCTAAAATCTGTGCTTGAAAATGAAGCCCAAGGAGTTCCGCTAGACGATTTGAACACTGATCATATACATACGAATGCAGTTCACAATAATGTCCCCATTAGAATTGAATCTTGCAAGGCCTTGAATATTAATGCTAATCTTAATGGCGTTCAACTTGAAAGACTGATTCAAGTTCTTCAAAATTATAAACAAGCCTTAGCCTGGGAATACTCTGATATGAAGGGCATCGATCCACAATTGTGTACATATCATATCTATATTGATAAATATGGCCGAGCTATTTTCCAACCTCAAAGCAGATTAAATACACAATTTAGGGACATAGTGAAACAAGAACTTTAGAAACTTATTGATGTTAATTTTGTATATCCTATTTCTCGCAGCCAATAAGTTTCACCACTGGTGGTAGTCCCTAAAAAGAATGGAAAATGGAGAATTTACGTTTATTATAGAGAACTAAATAAATCCATTTGTGGACCGATTCCTTAACACTCTTGCCAGAAATAAATATTTTTCTTTCTTGGACAGATTTAGTGGGTATAATCAAATCCAATTTTCCCTTGAAGACTAAGATAAAACCACGTTCACCTGTCCATGGGGAACGTTTGCATATAAAGTCTTACCATTTGGTTTATGCAATGCACCAACCACTTTTCAAAGGGAAATTCTGAGGTTTTTATTTTTTATTTTTTTTTGTCTGATTTAATTAATGAAGGGCTTGAACTTTATATAGGCAATTTCACTCCTTAAGGTAATGATTTTTACCAAGCCTTGCATAATCTTGAAAATATTCTTGTACGATGTATAACTACTAGGCAAGGAAAATTTTCTTGAAGTTTAAAAACATTGATGAATCTCACTAATCCCTAATATGCAAACTATAAAATGTTTATTGATATATTTGTAAAATGATTCAAATTTATAATGATTTTATATATAGTCTCTATATAATGTTGGAGATTTTTGAGGTAAAATAGTTTTATATCCTAAAATTTGGGCGAATCATCTTTTATAAAAATTGGAAATTGGCGAATCTTTTTTGTGGAAAAATCATGGAAAATTAGCCCATTGGGTGAGCATTAGCCCCTAAAATTTTCCATGCTACCAGGCTGTGCCTTAGTCATGAAAAATGCCATATGATCATGACAGAAGGTGTAGTTCTGGGACACTTTATCTCTGCTACAGGTATTTAGGTAGACCCAGTTAAGATTGAGGTAATTATTAAACTTCCTACTCCTCATATGTCGACAAAGGTACGTAGTTCCCTTGGTTATGCTGGTTACTATCGCCATTTCATAACACATTTTTCAAGAACTGTAGCACCATTGTATGCATTAACTGGACATTTAAAATTTGAGTGGATTGATAAATGTGATATTGCTTTTGCAGATTTAAAAATTTTGTTTCTAATAGCTCCTGTGATGTGCAGACCAAAATGGAGCCTACCATTCCATAAATCCTCAGATGCATCAGATACGACAATAGGAGCAATTCTCAGACAAGAAGAGGGTAAGAAGCATTACACAATTTATTACATAAGAAAAAACCTCACACCAGTAGAGTTAAACTATACAGTGACATAAAAAGAATTTCTGGTTGTCGTTTATGCTATAAATAAATTTCGTTTTATATAATAGGATATCCAGTTTTTTTGTACACTAATCATTTTGCTATTTTTTATTTAGCTAATAAAACTGTTCCCAATGGAAGAATAACTGGTTGGTTGCTATTATTGTAGGAGTTATACATTACTATAAATGATTAACACAAAATAGAAAACCTTGTCGTAGATTTTTGGTCAAGAATCCTAGTTGTGGCTGACTCTTTACTAGTTGAAGACCAATTTCTAAACGAACATCTCTTTGCTATAACCATTAAGATGTCATGGTATGATGATGTTGTGAATTACCTAGCACCTGGAAAATTACCATCACACCTGTCATCCCGGGAAAAGAAGCTTATCATCCAATGCAACACACACTTTTCATGGATGGAGAATTACCTCTTTCACACAAGAGATGATCTTCAAATTTGCAGATGCATTAGAGAAGACGAAATTTATGATATCCTTAGGGATTTTCATGATGAACTTTTGGGAGGTCATTTTTCCGATCAAAGAACTTGACATAAGGTATTACAGATGAGTTATTTCTGGCTTACAATATTTAAATATGCAAAAGAAATATGTCCAGAGTTGCGATAATTTCCAAAGGATTGGCCATCCCATTTAGGTTGATGAAATTCCCCTTCAACCACAAATTGTATTGGAACCATTTGAAAGATGGGAAATTGGTTTTGTAGGCCCCTTTAATCCACCTTCAAATCAGAAAACATATATCCTAGTTTTTACAGATTATGTAACCAAATGGGTGGAAGCGATAGCACTTTCAAGGGCCATGGGAGAAGCAGTCATTAATTTTCTATTCGAACTATTTGTTTGATATGGGCTACCTTAGGAGCTTGTAATAGATGGGGAATCACATTTCACTTCTCACAAAATTTCAGCCACATTGCAAAAATATAATATCAAACACAAAGTCACTTCTCCTTAACACCTATAAGCAAATGGGAAGGTGGAAAGAACAAACAAATTCTTAGAGGAGGTTTTAACTAAAAAATTATCTGTAAATCACCGAGACTAGGCCGTCAAGCTTCCTGAAGCCTTATGGGCCTAACTGACAACCTAGCACAACACTACTATCTATTCAACTTATTAGCTCAATTTTCGTAAGGAACGTATCTTTTCGATCAAATTTTAAGTTAAGACTCTCAAAATTGTCAAGGAAGTTGGACTGGATCTCACAAAAGCATAAAAACAATGCTTAGAACAACTTAATAAACTCAATCAAACATGCCTTCTTGCCTTACAACACACTACCATAGTTCAACAACAATGAGCTAAATGGCATGATCGACTGATTAAAAAGAATAACTTTCAGACAGGAGATTGGACGTTGTTGTATGATTCCAGATTCTAAGACTTTCCAATAAACTCCTAACAAGATGGCTTAGCCCTTACAAATTTACTGAAGTGTATGATTGTTGGGAACAGATTCCACCAAGAGTAGTTTTGGGGCTAAAAGCCCATGTTTTGGGATAATTTTGTAATAAAATTGTAAAAGTCTCTGCATTTTGTGGTTGCGGAGCGTGAAGGTGTCAAGAGTCATAAAGGGTTGTCCGACCTTATTTTGTAAAGTGTCAAGTCAGCTGTAAAGATATACCCATGGTTCACGAACCATGGGATTGTATAAAAAGGATCTAAGTAAGTAAGCTCTAAGTAGGGAGTAGGGAGAAGAGAAGCATTGGAGTTTTGGTAGAGAAGTATAAGTGTTTCAAGTCTTAGCATAGGTAGAGGCTCTGCAATTGAGTGCACAGAGGCCTAGGGTGGAAGTCCGCAGCTAAGTGCGCAAACCCCTACAACTGTGTGCGAAGGGTTGATAGAGTCTGTACTAAACTGAAAGATATCAAGAAAGAGAAGTATTTTGTAAATTATGTGTATTCATTTCTTGTTAATGCACCTGGTTATATTGATTTTTGGGTTTAATTTATAATGTTCATGTGATGTGCGAATACATGTGATTATGTTGGTTAATTGAGCGCAATTAAGAATATTAGTTTACACGGTGCTAACTGTGATAGATTAGTAAGATATGTAAAACACTTGAGATAACTTGGGAACCTATACAATACATTGTCATGGCTGCATGAAAATACCCTGACCACGGGTTAGGGCTGCACGAAGGTCAATCATACACCTTTGTGGAGGTACAGAAGGGTGGAATAAAGGGTAGACTGAACCCTAAAGCTTAGTGACATGTACGAAAGTAGGGGCAGAGGGTATAAAATAACATCACGACCATCTCAGGGTGCAGAAACTTGGTTCCAACATCCCCCCATACTGCTTCGGGTGAGACTTTGGTCCGCGCTCTGCTGGATGATGCCAAAAGGGCCAGTAGTGTAGGGATTTGTTTAACTAATTAATGTTGAACCTAGGTCAGGCCCCACAAAGCCAAAAAATGGTTTAGTTGCCGGGACCGAGAATTTGCATGAGAGATGTGCAATGTCGTATCACTGGAATCCAACTAAGAAAGAGGTCGAAGACTGGTTGGATAGGAAGATCCACGAATTTGTGGCATAGGAGAACTTAAATCCACAACTGACAAAAGAAAAAGGGTTGGACAAGTACCTGTATACACAAATCCACGATATCTTTTTATGTTCTTTTCTAGTTGAGTTATACGAGTGGATCAAAAAGCTAGCAGATAACCAAGGAAAGTGGAGGCTTGACAGTCCTATTGTCTGGACCCTGGAGTTGGTACAAAGACTGAAGCCTCTAAGGATAAGATCGCCCATGCTGTTGATCATTGGCTCGATTGTATCATAGGAGGATTTGTGACTGAATTTGCGGTCAATACCTTAGTTACTTACAGCGAGGTGGAGTGATGCTTTTTCAAAGGTCTGCAAGTTAAGTACTTGCAGTCTTTAAATAAATGGATTAAGATGTTATTGTGTGAAAAATGGGTTATGCAGCTACCTTGATGTTCAGAGCTACGTGAAGTGGAAAGACTTACAGGAACGAAGATAGGAAGCATCTCGAATATAGCCCATTGATTTCAGTTCCATTGAGTCATGAAGAGGGAGTAGCGTAGGCTTCTTTGAGAAGTGCAGTTCAGTTACTAAAACATGGATTCCTGCTACTGCCACCTCCACCTACACGACCTCCAACTTCACCACCATCACCTGTGACTTCACCCACACCACCCCCACCTCCACCACAGTTCAATATAGAGAATTCAGTGAAGCTGCCTTTTTTTAAGGGCTTGGGAAATGAGGACTCGGACCAATTCTGGTTCATCATAAAAGCTATATGGGAAGCTCAAGGTGTCACAGACAATCACATGAAGAAGGAAACATTGGTTAGTGCTTTGCACGATCATGCGCTAACTTGGTACATCAAGTACTATAATGATAACCCAAACACTAGGTTGGCAGAGATCTAGACCACTCTAAATAAAGAGTTTAGTAGGCCAAAATACGAGGCACAGTCGATTGTGGGGTTCGAGGAAATCACAATGAAACCAGGTGAGACACCTTGGGAATTAGATTAGAGATTGAAGTGTAAAACTTGTGAAGCTAATATGAACTTAACATATGGACAACACCGCGAATGGTTCGTGGATTTGCTCCTGCCTCACCTAAGAGTTGCACTCTCACAACAGAATATTAGGACTTAGGCAGAGGCTTTGGAGATTGTAATAAGACTACATGAAACACTGATATAAGATCTGAATCTGGGGGTTCAACAGATCCTTGCATAGTTGTAAAATGTTTGCCTCCAAATGCAAAGTTTGAAGTAGGATAGAACATTTCGACCAGAGGCGCGCAAAGAGATATGGTGCATGAAATGTAAAGGTTAGGGGCATGAAAAATACCACTAACTGGTCTTTGCGAACTATATTATAGGAGGAGGACTGATTCCTTTGAGGTCGGAAGTCCAAATAGGACCAAGCATGGGTCTGTGTTGTTGTGAGCTATATGTCAGGTAGTAGGGAAACATACAACTGATAATTTCCATTTGTTGCAGAAGTTTGTACACACCACAACAACTGTCTGCAACTTTCGTAGGTCGGTAGGGTATGATGAGAGAAATTTCCAAAGTTATGAATTGATGATGGATAGAACACCCACCTATAGAGTTCAGGAAGAAATGCGCCCCCCTTGACCAGAGCGCTGGGTTGGCGTGAATAGACTTTTAGGGGCATGGGCAAGGCTGAGGCAAAGGAGGACCTAGCAGAGGTTGGGGACAACTGATTTGTTACAACTGCGGAGGACTAGGACACTATGCCCATGAATTCACTAACCCAATGCATCCGTCATGCAAATATTGTACTCAGTTTGACCATGAAATGGAGGATTGACCTACACTGATAGCAAGGATATGTGGCAAAGAGGTGCTACCACCGCAACTGACTCAAAACCTGTAGATGATGAGTGTTAGAGTCGGTCTAGTTATCCCTCCATCAGAGATCAAAACTCTTTTTTGCATTTCATGTTTAGGTGTCCCAACAATTTCGATCAATTGCATTTCGTTAGGCATGCCATAACTTTGACGGAATGATTTTTGTCACTCATTCCCCTCGTGCTTGGCACTGCTGGTTTAGGTCTATTCATAAAAACAAATCTTCAAAGGTCATTTACAGTCCTGTTTCAAATTTCTAGGTCATAACAATGATTCTTGGTCATTAGGTCTAGGGTTGAGTCAATTTTGTTTTGCAAAGTCTAAGAAGACCAGCAGGCCAGAGGGATGTCCTCAATAGATGGTTACCTCAAATAATATTCATCATTATACCGATAAATTAGGACTTCTCTTCAAAACTCTGTTTTGAAGATAAGTTGTCATCTCATTTTTGTAAAAACTTTTCAAAAATTTCAGTTCTTGAATCGTCCAAGCGCAACCTTGGTCTCCTTTGCCAGATCATGTCACAACTATCCCTGCAAAAAAATTGTCAAAGAAAATCATTATTTCAACCAAATTTAAGGAGGAAACCAAAAAGGTCAGAAGTCTATTAATCCTGAAAAAGTGTCAACGACAAAACATTACAAAATGGGTTATGGACCAAGAAAAAATCAAAAGGGAGTCTATATAAAGATATTTCACTACATTTTCAACTCATTCCACATGCCAAGAGTGAAGAAGATTGTTCCAAGCGAATTTGTGAATTTGTGAGGAAGTTGGAGCAGTTTCAAGGGCACGCGACGCATTGGACTAGGCGCGCAACGCACCGGGCACGAAAATGCAGTGTAAAATTACACGCGTGTGGCGCATCAAAGGCACGCGGCACGTTGGGTGAGGCACGCAGTGCACTAGGGTTTAAGCCCGAAATTTGTTTGGGAACGCATCAAATCGCCTCCTCTCCGCACAAATTTGCAGCATTTTTAGAGCAAAGAACAATTTACAGTCAATTGTACACACAGTTTATACATCAGCATATATATTCCAGCTATCTTGTTTTCAAAGACATGTGAGAGACCGAGTCAGTCTATAAGCAGGAGTATGATAATGATTCTACACCGAAGGTAAATGTGCCAAATGTGCCACGGAGGTATCAAAAAGGTGGCAAAAGTGGTCAGCATGTCAGGGAGGAGCCTACTTCTTTGGCTCAATTGCAAGCTTGCCCACTTGCAATGGATTGTTTTCAGCGTCAATCATGTTTCCAATACTGTGAGATGATCTCACAAACTCAGCATCATCGGGAACTAGTCCGTTTATTTGTTCTACATTTACATGATGGCCATGTAAACCTTACCGGAGTGGATTTCACCTTGTCACCAGAGACTATTTCTCAGGCCACCGGGATACCAAATTTAGGGGAGGAATGGAGCAAACGCCAGCTGTTAGACAGATTCTACTATGAGCCATATATTAAACCTGGGTATGTGAGACACTTGAGCGCAGGTTTTCCTTTCAGATTCCTGAGGGATGAGTTTGCACCATTGATGAAACTCATCATTCGATATTTCAGTTGCGAGGGCAGATTCTCGCGTCTCTATGCGTACCATGTCCGTTTGTTGATGCATTTCATGAGGGTACGTATGATGAACATTCCATTTTTCATGTGTTGCAACATAGAGAGGACGGTGCCTTTAGTACAAAGGAAGAGCCCAGCACATAAGCATAAGAGCATATATCATTACGCGTTGATCAAAATCATAGTGATGCATCAGTTGGCACAACAAGGCATTACTTGGGAGGATTTCATCTCCCGTGATTACTTCTCAGCGCTACAACCGCCTCCCGAGATAGTTCATGATGAGGGAGTGCCTTCACACCAGCCAGACATTCCTGAGACTGAGCATATAAGTGCTCCTCCATATGTGACATACCAGCGAGGCCACAGGGCCTTATTTGCATCTACACGACGAGTACTATCTCCACCCGGGGTGGAAGGGGTCTGGTTGACTTCATCAGCAAAGCGAGTATTATCTCCACATCATGTGGAAGCGGTCTCGCCTTCTTCTTCAGCATAGGTACAGATCCAGGATAGGGGCAAGAGGCCCATGTTTGATGAGGGTCCTTTAGGAGGTCGGGACACGGATATCATTGATGTTGATGCTAGCTCTCCTAGCTCGGAGCTAAAGGAGATCATCCGAGAGAAAAGGGCTGAGAATGACTCACTGCAAAAGAAATTGCAGATGGCTAAGTGGGTGATTAACTACTTGGAGCAGCGCAACAAACAACTGGAAGATGAACATACACTTTATGAGCTACGGAAAATGCGGGAAGACTGAGAATTGGCCCGAAAGAGACCCGGTGATTTGACACCGATTGATCGAGAGTCTATGCTCATCTGGGTAAAAAATCATTTGGATAAATTTTTGGCGAAGGAAAATAGAGACAAGGACATGCTTCGTCATATGAAAACTCACTATTGGGCTCGCATGCATGTTTGCAAAGCAAAAATGAAGATCCTTAAGAGACGATTGAGCAAGGCACTAAAACGGCGAAAAAAGCCTAATCCACTCCAAATTTTGGCCGAGGCTTCATTGGCGAGGCACAATACATGATAGAGGGTCTTCACTCCGAATTTGAGCAAATTCGGAAAAAATTTTGTACTAAAAACAGGTTTTTTGGCTCAACGTGTAGAGCGTCGACTCGCGCGCTTAAGATTGGGACACTTGCTGGAGGAAAAATCTACATTTTTGGGATTTTCATGATTAAATATACATGCTCAACTATTTCCAAAGCATTTGATCAAGTTCTGGGTGACCAAAAGGCTCAAAAACACCATGAAAATCACCTTTCTGCCACCTTTTGCACCAGCAGGAAGTACTTCTGGGAGAATGCACTTTTGGAGGGGAAAATGGACACCAAATTGGAAATTTTCACTTGGGTTGGAAAGTAGACATCTCGGGCTTTCCAACAATCCAACATGAGCTCAATTTGGATTCCGGGAAGTGCCCCAAAAACAGGTGGAAAGGAGCGTAGCGCATAGGGCTAAGGCGCGTGGCGCATAGGGTTTTTTGGCACAATTTTCATCTTCAACTCAGGAAATGAAGCCAGTTTGACCAGTTTTGACTTGTGATGTGATTTTTCACTCCTCTTGATGTAATTAATGAAACATGATGTTATTTTGACACTTAGTTACTTATTCTAGAAGATTCA
>APFE031488816.1:421017-458918 GCA_000404065.3 Pinus taeda
TCCTAGCTTATAGAGGCAAGTTGTTTTGACTGCCTAGATTGTAGTGCTTTGTTTAGAGTTGGTTGAAACAGCTCCTAGGATGATGAGCTCGACCCCTAGAGGCAAGGAAATGGGTTGGCTTGCCTATATTATGTATTTTCTTAGTCATTTTCCGGGTTGGACTCTTGGGAATAGCTCGACACTCTATTGTACATATTTTATCTGCATTTTTGGCAAAGGGAAGACCAGGGTTTTGCAGCACTATTTGGGATTCATGTGGCTTTATGTGTTGATGTTGTGCTTCTTTCAGTATTTGTAAGTTGTTTGTGTGCATTCGCTTTCCTTCTCTTATCTTCTGCAATTGAACAAATGAAGTGTTAAGGTAGAATCCATAATTTGCAATGCTCTGCCTTTAAGTTTGTTTGATTTTCCATGTTTTCATCTGTTTATGGAGAATCCTTGAAAGTTTCTTGCTCTCCTTACCTCTCACCAATCAGAGCTATCCATTCATGCTCTTTAAAGGCATCAAAACAATCGCCTATCTTGCCCCAAGTAGACCTTTGCAAAAACTGTGCCTCATCCCCGCACCCAAAATTACCTTTCCCTTGAATTCAACAAAATTTCAAAAAATCAATTTCAAATTCCTTGTACTTCATACCTAGCCTAAAATTAGTTATCAAATTAGTCATCTTGACCTACATTGATTACCTTTTGCCGAGATTGACTCGGAGAGAGCCCTCTCCTGTCCTCGTAGGGCTAGCTACGAGGCTGAGCGTGGTTTGATGTAGCCTTGAGTTTTACATTATTTCAGCCTAAGGTAGATTTGAGCGCTAACATAGTGGCGACCACAGTGGGAGAGAAATCTCAATGTTTTTCTTGCTGATGAGTTTGATTCATGAGTCTTAGACGGAGTCTGAAGTCACGCCAGGTAGCTTTTGAAACACTCTTGTTATGCATATGCGGAAGTAGATAAATGCTGCTTCAGTCGATCTCCGGTTAGCTTGTGAACACTTGATTTGCCAATCATCCCAATAAACTTGTTCGTTCTAGACCTTTGGATGATTGAGTCTAGAAGTCGATAGGCTAAATTACTTATATTCTTTCAATCTTTTGAAAAACACACTGGCTTCAAAAAGACATACAAGAGCTAATCCAGATCCTAATCTGCCCCCTGTCTACGAGAATCCAAACTTGATTCGAAAGATCCTTCGTCAAGAAAGCTCGGCGACTCCCGTGGTTAAATCCCATTCATGTCTTGCAATTTTTGAATATCTTGAAGAACTTGCTTTTGATGAAAAGTTTGAACTGTCATTGTTCAAAACCAAGTCTGAAAATGATCTTGATTCTATAGTTCCAGATCCCGATTTCGCGGCCGCCCTTCAAATTGAAAAGTCTAACAAGTCTATTGAGAATTTCATTTTAAGACAGCTCCAAAGAACAATTGAGGTTATGAATATCATTGATTTTCTAGAAACTGCATCTGCTACCATTGGATCATCTATTGCGGCATCTACCTCTAGACATCCTACTGAACCTCCTTTCATTCCTACCATCCATGTGCAACCTATTATTTATGATCAGAAGTTTGCAATCAATTCACCTTCATCTACTGTTTCCACACCCAAAACTGCATCTCGTCCACACAAACCTCCACATACACCTCATACCTTAGCTGCACCTACTCCCCCAACATCTCCAAGGCCGACTGTAAATCCACCAAGAACCATGGCTGCCAGATTTGCACCCCTTGCTTTGCCAGCCAATTTGGATCCTATGCCTGTTGATTATGAGAGCAAGATTCCTATATTCAATGGCACACCACAAATTATATCAGCTCAGCATCATATTGTCCGAATGACGAACTTTTTGGACCTGCATGAAATTGATGCGGAAAATGTTTCAATGAGATTGTTTGCCCAGACTTTTGGAGGAGAGGTTCGTAAGTGGTTCAGAGCTTTACAAGCAAAGAGTATCAATACACTACAGGAACTTCAGACCTTGTTTCTAGATCGGTGGGAGATGAAGAAAGATCCGTTGCAAATCACTTCAGAGTATACCAACATCAAGCGTAATCCTGGTGAGTTTGTTCAGGATTATGTTATCAGATTTAATGCAGTGTATAATGCAATTCCAGATGACTTAAGACCATCTAAAAAGTCAGATCTTCTTAAATTCCCGGATGGTTTTGATCCGGAAATGGCTTATTCACTACGAGACAGAGATCCGCATACCTTAGAAGATATGCAAAATATCGCCATTAGTGTTGAGGCGAATCTGAATGATAAGAGAGCACGGTTGAAAGCAGAGAAAAGAGTGACTATAAAGGAAGAGTCTACATCAGAACCGCCTTGGCTTCGTGAGATGGAAAAAATGTTCAAAAGAATGAACCTTGATAAATAAAAAACATAGATTCGTAATCCTAATTATCGTGGCTTGCAACAGCCACAGTTCAGAATTAAGCAGCGTGAACAAAGAGCATAAGAGCCGGCAGCCCAGCAGCAGATCAAGACTCCTCTTTTGCAGAATTTTGTGAGTCAAGATTCAGATGACGATGCTGATGTAGTAGGGGACCAAAATCACTTCTTTACTCCTGACGATCTGCCCATTTACATCACTGAAGAAGAAGAGTATGGAGAAAGTTCAGGCCCCCAGCAAGATGAAGATTTTATCTTAGCAAATGATGCAGATTTAGATGATTACCAAAGAGGATATTTGAATGCCTTGTCCACTCAACAGAAGCAGTACTCATTGAGAAACCGAGATATCAATCCAATTCAGAAAAGAAAAGAAGCTACAGCACCAAAGACGGATTCACCCATACCACAAAAGAAAGGAAAGGAGACAATTGATCCTACAACTAGCAAAGTATCATCAATAGAAAGGACAAATCAGGCAAGTATAATCAAGGATAAGAAAGAAGTTCCGGTCAAAGAAGTCGAAAAGGTTTCAGCATTTAGTTTGGAAAATGAAATTTCCAAATTAAAAATATCCATTCCTTTGACAGAAATCATGAAAAACAACAGCTACCGTGGTCAAGTCTCTAAAATTCTAAATTTTGATCCAATGTTTGACACGGTAAACGTTGAAGATGATAAGCCAGAATTGATATTTGGGCCGGCATTGGATGGTGAGTCCCTTGATAGTGATGTTCCTCCCTTTTATATCAGTTTGAGATTGCATGAATATGTTTTGCACAATGCTATGTTCGATTCGGGTGCTTCGCACAATTTGATGCCAAAGGTAATCATGGAAAAGCTGGGACTAGACATTACAAGGAGATATCATGATTTGTATTCATTTGATTCCAGCCTTGTGAGATGTATCAAGCTCATCAAAGATTTGGTTGTTAGCTTAGACCAAATTCCAGCGAAGAATGTCTTGATGGATGTGGTTGTGGCGGACATTCCTCCGCGATTTGGAATGCTCCTTTCGAGATCTTGGGGAGCAAAATTGAAAGGTACACTACAGTTAGATTTCTCTTATGCAACAATTCCAGTCTTTGGTCAAATGAGAAAGTTATATTGAGAGAAAAATATGAAATACATGATAACCAGCAAAGAGAAGCCAATCAATCATCCTGTAAATTATGTACATACAGATTTAGAGTCGTTTGTGTTGCTTTCTTATAGTTTTAATGAGCTAGATAGTCAATTAGTTCAGGCAGAAGATATACCAGAAATCACTGAGAATTTTAGAGAAGTTATGCAAAAATAAAGAAGAGAAAAGCAAACTATCATGAAGCAATCAGCTAAAGAAAATGGGCAGCAAACAGAAAAATCAGAGCCGGTACAATTTCAGCATTTAGAGGACGATGAAGATGGTCTTTGGACCATGGATTTTGATGGTGCAGTAGGTAGTGATGGAGCTGGAATTGGTGTTTGGATTCACAGTCCATTTTCTGCTACGGATAAGGTTCCAAGCAAAGTGAGAGTGTGTTCCTACAAGCTAGCATTTGATTGTTCTAATAATGAAGCGGAATATGAAGCTCTAATTGCTGGCCTTAAGATTCTTAGAAAGATGAAAGCGAAAAAGGTTGCAGTCTATGGTGATTCAGAGTTGGTGATAAATTAGGTTAAAGGTGAGTTTCAAGCCAAGCATCCTCGCAGGAGAGCTTATCGAAATGCAGTCTTAGATATTTTGAAGTTATTTTTTTATCATACCTTGACATGTGTGCCTTGCATACAAAATGGCGTTGCTGATGGACTTGCTAAGGCAGCAAGCAACTTAAAAATTCTAATGAATTCCAGCAACAAGTTTGAGATTCATGTGAAACACTGTCCCACCGTTCCAGATAATCAGCGATGTTGGTAAGTCTTTCAGGATGACGAAGAGATTAATCAGTTTCTGCAGAATAAGGGTAAGTTCAAAGATACCTCCATAGATATAGAACATGATGATGGTAGTGATGATATACAAGTAAATCAAATGGAATTACTGCAACTTAAAGACAACATCATTCCTAAGGGATTGATCCCTTTGGAAGAACTCTTCGACCAAGATGATGTAGCTCGTAAACCAACATTGAAGCCAACTGAAAAGGGTGTTGAAGAAGTAAATATTGGGCTAGCTAAGAATCCCAAGATGGTAAAATTATCAAAGTCATTATCACCAAAGGTAAAGGCAGAATATGTGAAGTTGTTGTCTTTGTTTTCTAATGTTTTTGCATGGGATTACTCAGATTTAAAAACATATGACACAAATATCATTCAACATACTATTTCCATTAAGTCAAATCAGAAGCCTTTTCATCAAAAGTTGAGGAGAATCAATCCAAAGCTGCTACCATCAATTGAAAAAGAGGTAAACATATTGTATAAGTCAGGAATCATTGTGCCTATCTGATTTTCAGATTGGATGTCAAACTTGGTGCCCGTGAGAAAGAAAACAAGTGAGATCCGTTTATGTATTGACTTCAGAAATTTGAATAAGGTTTCATTAAAAGAAAATTATCCACTGCCAAAAATGGACCACATATTGCAGCGAGTAGTTGGAGCATCAAGGATGTCACTACTCGACGGCTATTCAGGATATAATCAAACTCTAGTGCATGAAGATGATCGTGACAAGACAGCCTTTACCACTTTGTGGGGAACATTTCATTATGCAAAAATGCCTTTTGGTTTGAAGAATGCAGGAGCCACCTTTCAGCGTGCAATGGACATGGCTTTCGCCAATGAGAAAAATGTATTTTTAGTTGTTTATCTTGATGATTTAACTGTGTTTTCAAATTCTGATGAAGAACATTTGTATCATTTGAAAATTGTCTTCCAAAAGTGCAAAAAATATGGCATTTCGCTGAATCCGAAAAAGAGACTTTTTTCCATGGATGAGGGCAAGCTTCTTGGCCACATCATATCTAAATATGGCATCTGTGTTGACCCTGCACATGTTGAAGCCATTCAGAAAATTGAACAGCCTCGGAACAAGAAAGAAATATAGTCCTTTAATGGTAAACTGAATTTTCTGCGTCGCTTCATTCCAAATCTAGCGGAGCATCTTAGAGAAATCATGAGCATGCTGAAAAAGGACAGTCAGGTAAAGTGGACCGAAGAGGCAGTGAAATCATTCAATTTAGTGAAGTTAGCACTTTCTTCAGCTCCTATTTTAATCAGGCCAGACTACACACAGGATTTTTTTTTGTTCTCATTTGCTTCTGAGCACACTTTGGCAGTTGTATTAATGCAAAAAAGGGAAGGAGTTGAAAAGCCCATTGCTTTTTTTAGTCGGATTATAAGAGACGGAGCATTGAAATACAACATTATTGAGAAGCAAGCACTTGCGCTTGTAAAGGCCTTGAAAGATTTCTGTGTGTATATATTGCATTCCCACATTCTAGCCTATGTTCCTAATGCAGCAGTTAAAGATATTTTAGTACAGACAGATCCAGAAGGCAGGCGGGGTAAGTGGAATGTTGCGTTATTAGAGTATGATGTGGAGATTAAACCAAACAAACTAATCAAAGGACAAGGACTTGCCATGTCCGATGAAGATGAGGAGAATTCATTAGTTCAGGTATCTGAAATGTTTCTTTCCTCTCCTTGGTATGCTGACATTTTATATGTACTTCAGAATTTGTCTTCACCTCCCGGAATGCCTAGAAATAAGAGTAGAACATTGAGATTGAAAGCTGCAAAATTCTGCTTACTAGATTCAGCATTGTTTTGGAAAGACCCTGGTGGAATGTTATTGAACTGTTTGGTAGAGGAAGAAGCCAAAAGAGTTGTGGCAGAATTTCATAGAGGTGACTATGGAGGCCATATGTTTTGGAAAACCACTGCGAACAAGATTCTAAGGGTAGGTTATTATTGGCCTTCATTGTTTTCTGATGTATATAAGGCTATTAAAAATTGTCACGAATGCCAAATTTTTGAAGGGAAGTAGAAACTACATCCTTTGCCTCTCAAGCCAATTGAAATTAGTGCACCTTTTCAGCAGTGGGGATTGGATTTCATCGGGGAAATCCATCCGGCATCATCAGGACAGCATAGATGGATATTGACAGCCACAGACTACTTCACGAAATGGATTGAAGCGATTCCTACTCGACAAGCTACGGATGCGGTAATTATCTCTTTTCTTGAAACCAATATTTTGTCACGTTTTGGATGTCCAAGTAAGTTAATCATAGATAATGCAGCGGCATTCAAGTAAAAAAGGATGGTCGAGTTTTGCTATAAGTACAATATTAGCTTGGGACATTCAACCACATACCATCCTCAGGGAAATGGATTGGCGGAGTCATCTAATAAATCTTTGGTTAATATCATTAAGAAATTGCTGGAAATAAATAAAAAGGGATGGCACAAGAAGTTAGTAAATGCACTATGGGCTGATAGGGTGAGTCAGAAAAAGTCTATTGGCATGTCTCCATTCAAGCTGGTTTACGGGACAGACACGGTTTTTCCTACTTCGCTTGCTATCCCGGTAGTCAAATTGCTTTAGGAATCCGGTAGTGAGGAAGATCCTATGCAGAGAAGGATTAATCATATGATCCATTTACAACAGACATGGGAGGAGGTATTTCAAAACACTTGTAAGTTGCAGGAGCGCATCAAAAAGATTTATGACCAGAAGGAAAAAGCGGACACATTTCAGCTAGATGAGGTAGTTTTAAGGTGAGATTCTCGACATGAAGACAAAGGAAAGCATGGCAAATTTGAAAATTTATGGAAGGGTCCTTACAAGATTGCAGCGTATCGTGGCCAAAGCGCTTTTCTTCTCAAAGAAATGAATGGAGATGAGTGTCCTAGAGGGCTGATTAATGGTCGGCTGTTAAAGAGATACTACTTCTGAGTATTTTCTACTCATTTCATTATCATTGTACATATCGTTTTACTTCTGTTTTATTGCACATGTATACTAACTTCCCATCTTCAGTCTGGGGCCCGCAGTGAAGGCTATAATTCTGAAACTGGAGGTTAGTTAGTTTAAGTTTGTCAAGTCACTTGTATCACTCTTTTTAGTTTCGAGTCTATTTCGGTCAAAGTTGTTTTTGGTTTTTTAGTCCAATTGTCAAAATTTTGTGTTGGAATAATGACTCCATCGCCCAATGGATGAAGGCACTGTCTAGCTCTTACAGAGATCTGTGGTTCTTGGCATCTCCAAGGAGCTACCATCCCCATTGGAGCCAATGTTAGAGTCGTTCTAGTTATCCCTCCGTCAGAGATCAAAACTCTTTTTTGCATTTCATGTTTAGGTGTCCCAACAGTTTCGATCAGTTGCATTTCATTAGGCATGCCATAACTCTGACGGAATGGTTTGTGTCACTCATTCCCCTCGTGCTTGGCACTGCTGGTTCAGGTCTATTCATAAAAACAAATCTTCAAAGGTCATTTACAGTCCTGTTTCAAATTTCTAGGTCATAACAATGATCCTTGGTCATTAGGTCTAGGGTTGAGTCAATTTTGTTTTGCAAAGTCTAAGAAGACCAGCATGCCAGAGGGATGTCCTCAATATATGGTTACCTCAAATAATTTTCATCATTATACAGATAAATTAGGACTTCTCTTCAAAACTCTGTTTTGAAGATAAGTCGTCATCTCATTTCTGTAAAAACTTTTCAAAAATTTCAGTTCTTGAATCGTCCAAGTGCAACCTTGGTCTCCTTTGCCAGATCATGTCATAGCTATCCCTTCAAAAAATTGTCAAAGAAAATCATTATTTCAACCAAATTTAAGGA
Organism: Pinus taeda; assembly: GCA_000404065.3. Classification (NCBI taxonomy): domain Eukaryota; kingdom Viridiplantae; phylum Streptophyta; class Pinopsida; order Pinales; family Pinaceae; genus Pinus; species Pinus taeda. The sequence goes on from APFE031488816.1 coordinate 429,176, forward strand.
GGAAACCAAAAAGGTCAGAAGTCTATTAATCCTGAAAAAGTGTCAATGACAAAACATTACAAAATGGGTTATGGACCAAGAAAAAATCAAAAGGGAGTCTATATAAAGATATTTCACTACATTTTCAACTCATTCCACATGCCAAGAGTGAAGAAGATTGTTCCAAGTGAATTTGTGAATTTGTGAGGAAGTTGGAGTAGTTTCAGGGGTGCGCGATGCATTGGACTAGGCGCGCGACGCATCAGGGGCGCGTGGCGCACCGAGCACGAAAACATAGTGTAAAATTACACGCGCGCGGCGCATCAGAGGCGCGTGGCGTGTTGGGTGAGGCGCGCAGCGCATTGGGGTTCAAGCCCGAAATTTGTTTGGGAACGCATCAAATCGCCTCCTCTCCGCACAAATTTGCAACATTTTTAGAGCAAAGAACAATTTACAGTCAATTGTACACACAGTTTATACATCAGCATATATATTCTAGCTATCTTGTTTTCAAAGACATGTCAGAGACCAAGTCAATCTATGAGAAGGAGTATGATAGTGATTCTACACCGGAGGTAAATGTGCCAAATGTGCCACGGAGGTATCACAAAGGTGGCAAAAGTGGTCAGCATGTCAGGGAGGAGCCTACTTCTTTGGCTCAATTGCAAGCTTGCCCACTTGCAATGGATTGTTTTCGGCGTCAATCATGTTTCCAATACTGTGAGATGATCTCACAAACTCAGCATCATCGGGAACTAGTCTGTTTATTTGTTCTACATTTACATGATGGCCATGTAAACCTTGCTGGAGTGGATTTCACCTTGTCACCAGAGACTATTGCTCAGGCCACCGGGATACCAAATTTAGGGGAGGAATGGAGCAAACGCCAGATGTTAGACAGATTCTACTATGAGCCATATATTAAACCCGGGTATGTGAGACACTTGAGCGCGGTTTTTCCTTTCAGATTCCTGAGGGATGAGTTTGCACCATTGATGAAACTCATCATTCGATATTTCAGTTGCGAGGGCAGGATTCTCGCGTCTCTATGCGTACCATGTCCATTTGTTGATGCATTTCACGAGGGTATGTATGATGAACATTCTGTTTTTCATGTGTCGCAACATAGAGAGGATGGTGCCTTTAGTACAAAGGAAGAGCCCAACACATTAGCATAAGAGCATATATCATTACGCGTTGATCAAAATCATAGTGATGCATCAGTTGGCACAACAGGGCATTACTTGGGAGGATTTCATCTCCCGTGATTACTTCTCAGCGCTACAGCCGCCTCCTGAGATAGTTCATGATGAGGGAGCGCCTTCACACCAGCTAGACATTCCTGAGATTGAGCATATAAGTGCTCCTCCATATGTGACATACCAGCGAGGCCACAGGGCCTTATTTGCATCTACACGACGAGTACTATCTCCACTCGGGGTGGAAGGGGTCTCGTTGACTTCATCAACACAGCGAGTATTATCTCCACATCATGTGGAAGGGGTCTCCCCTTCTTCTTCAGCACAGGTACAGATCCATGATAGGGGCAAGAGGCCCATGTTTGATGAGGGTCCTTCAGGAGGTCGGGACACAGATATCATTGATGTGATGCTAGCTCTCCTAGCTCGGAGCTAAAGGAGATCATCTGAGAGAAAAGGGCTGAGAATGACTCGCTGCAAAAGAAATTGCAGATGGCTAAGTGGGTGATTAACTACTTGGAGCAGCGCAACAAATAGCTAGAAGATGAACATACACTTTATGAGCTGCGGCAAATCCGGGAAGACCAAGAATTGGCCCGAAAGAGACCCGGTGATTTGACATCAATTGATCGAGAGTCTATGCTCATCCAGGTAAACACTCATTTGGAGAAATTGTTGGCAAAGGAAAACAGAGACAAGGACATGCTTCGTCATATGAAAACTCACTATTGGGCTTGCATGCATGTTTGCAAAGCAAAAATGAAGATCCTTAAGACGCGATTGAGCAAGGCACTAAAACGGCGAAAAAAGCCCGATCCACTCCAAATTTTGGCCGAGGCTTCATTGGTAGGGCACAATACATGATAGAGGGTCTTCACTCTGAATTTGAGCAAATTCGGAAAATTTTTTGTCATTTTGAAAATTTTGTCCTAAAAACAGGTTTTTTGGCTCAACGCGTAGCGTGTCGACGCACGCGCTTAATATTGGGACACTTGCTGGAGGAAAACTCTACATTTTTGGGTTTGTCATGATGAAATATACATTCTCAGCTATTTCCAAAGCATTTGATCAAGTTCTGGGTGACCAAAAGGCTCAAAAGCACCATGAAAATCACCTTTCTGCCACCTTTTGCACCAGCAGGAAGTACTTCCGGGAGAATGCACGTTTGGAGGGGTAAATGGACACCAAATTGGAAAATTCCACTTGGGTTGGAAAGTAGACATCCAGGGCTTTCCAAAAAGCCAACCTGAGCTCAATTTCGATGCCGGAAAGTGCCCAAACAATAGATGGAAAGGCGCGCAGCGCATAGGGCTCAGGCGCGGGGCGCATAGGGTTTTTTGGCACAATTTTCATCTTCAGCTCAGGAAATGAAGCCAGTTTGACCAGTTTTGACTTGTGATGTGATTTTTCGCTCCTCTTGATGTAATTAATGAAACATGATGTTATTTTTACACTTAGTTACTTATTCTAGAAGATTCATTCACTAAAAGGTGAAAAATTAATGAATGAATTGGTTTCCTATCTTATAGAGGCAAGTTGTTTTGACTGCCTAGATTGTAGTGCTTTGTTTAGAGTTGGTTGAAACAACTCCTAGGATGATGAGCTCGACCCCTAGAGGCAAGGAAATGGGTTGGATTGCCTATATTATGTATTTTCTTAGTCATTTTCAGGGTTGGACTCTTGGGAATAGCTTGACACTCTATTGTACATATTTTATCTGCATTTTTGGCAAAGGGAAGACCAGGGTTTTGCAGCACTATTTGGGATTCATGTGGCTTTATGTGTTGATGGTGTGCTTCTTTTAGTATTTTTAAGTTGTTTATGTGCATTCGGTTTCCTTCTCTTATCTTCTGCAATTGAACAAATGAAGTGTTAAGGTAGAATCCATAATTTGCTATGCTCTGCCTTTAAGTTTGTTTGATTTTCCATGTTTTCATGTGTTTATGGAGAATACTTGAAAATTTCTTGCTCTCCTTAACCTCTCACGAGTCAGATCTATCCATTCATGCTCTTTAAAGGCATCAAAACAATCGCCTATCTTGCCCCAAGTAGACCTTTGCAAAAACTGTGCCTCATCCCCGCACCCAAAATTGCCTTTCCCTTGAATTCAACAAAATTTCAAAAAATCAATTTCAAATTCCTTGTACTTCATACCTAGCCTAAAATTAGTTATCAAATTAGTCATCTCGACCTACATTGATTACCTTTTGCCGAGATTGACTCGGAGAGAGCCCTCTCCTGTCCTCGTAGGGCTAGCTACGAGGCTGAGCGTGGTTTGATGTAGCCTTGAGTTTTACCTTATTTCAGCCTAAGGTAGATTTGAGCGCTAACAATGAGGGCTGAGCCTCACAAAGAGGATCCAAATGTGAATATAGTGCTCCAAAGTGGGATTACAATGGGTGAAGATAAGGGGAAACATCCTGAAGAAAACACATGGGTTTTCAAAGCCCTGTCGAAGGAGGTTGAATTTGATTTGGAGCGTGCACGTGAAATGTTCATGGAAGCAAAGAAGAGCTTCGTTGAGGCCTCTACCTCAGGGATCTGGGATAAGCCTAATTAGGAAATGGACCCTTCTATGCTTACGACCTTTCTAGAGACCTACATGAAGTTGCTGTGTGATAGAAAGGCTGTGAAGGGGTTACAGGAACTTATAAATAGATACATTGGAAACACTCCAGGTGAACTATGCACAGTATGGAAGATTGGTAAGCATAAAGCAAGGACATGGCGTGAGATGAGACTCACTGTGCAGATAGGAGAATATGAAATGGATCAAGTTATTCTGGATCTGGGGTTAGACATGAATGTTTTTCCAAAGCAGACTTGGGAGCGAATGGGGAGACTTGTGCTGCAGTGGTCTCTGATTCAGTTAAGGATGGAAAATCAACAGAAGATCATCCCCATGGGGTGGCTGCAAGGAGTAACTGTAGACATTGAAGGCACAAGCACATTGGCTAACTTTTAAGTGATAGAAATTGTGGATGACAACAAGCCCTACCCTCTGCTCCTTGGCATTGATTGGGATACTGACATGAATGGGGTAATCAACCTAAAGAAGTGAAGGATGATATTTGAAAAGAAATTGCTTCATGTAATAGTACCCCGAGATCCTGTTGAGGGATCTCTCTATATTGAACCAGTCCACGATTATGATAACAATGATGATTTGGACTGCATATATAAAATAAAAACATGAGACCAAGATTGGGTGAATCCGACAGTGGATGGCTTAATTACATGGGATCGTGAGAGTTCCTGCACCTCAGACTCGAATGAAGAATTAGAGCACTGGCAGAATCAACTACATGAAGTAACCACACTGAGATGTAACATGATGACCGGTCACTGCGTGCCGTCAGAGGTAAGAAATATTCTAGCTTACAATGGCTTGAGTGATGTGGATGTGTTTTTGGATGCATTTGAGAGGGAGGTACCAGAGAAGTAGCGCTTGTAGGCTTCTTCTAGGCTTTGGATTGGGCACTACGCGCTATGCTCATGAGATGGTGGGGTACACACAAGGGTAGCTTTGACGATTGGCATGAGTGTAGGAGGATGATGCGAACATGCTTTGGGATGCCGAAGGTACGAGTGGCAGACAAATATGATGGGAAGGATGAGCCACATGCACACTTGGCCAAATGGGCTAAGGCTTATGGAGCGAAGCCCCAACCTGAATGGGTGTAGTTGTTCTATCATACCTTGGATGTCATCCCAACGAACTGGTACTTGGAGACAAAGCTCCTCCATGGCACAAGTGAATGGGATATTCTGCATGAAGGATTCATAATGACATTCAGCTTCGAAGATGGGTTAACTATATTGACGAAGCGCTACAAGAAGTTAAAGCATGAATCTTAAGGATGTCGTAGGATCCTTTGGATTTGATTCAACACGATTGGATTGTTGGAAAATATTGAGAGCGAGCGTGAATTAGTATTCCTTAGCAATTAACACTTTTAAATATTTTCATAGCATTAATTAATCTTCAATTATTATTAACGTTTATGCAGTAATAACAGTAAATAAATGAACCCAGGAGGCACAAATATTTTAGGTGGAAAACCCCCTCCGGGTCAAAAACCACCGAATGCTTTTCTAATAAATTCTTTAATCTTCGGCCTCAACTGAAATGAAAGCAAAAACTTCCTAGAATTCTCGAAAAGAATTCTTCTCCAGCTCCCACTGGATGGATGCTCCAACACTCGAGATTCTTCAGTAGTCAACTGAACGAATGCCCCAAAACCCAATGAGCTACAACTCACCCTAGCACCACCCAACCACCTTGAATTTTTCACAGGCTTGAACCTGTTGGTGACATCATGCACCATCCTAGTACCACCCTACCACCCTATAGAAGAATAAAATAAGAATGGACTCCCGTACCAGGGATAATGGTCCACTTTACAATGATATAAAATGATGTAGAAGAAGAAGACACACTAGACCATAACCCCAACTATGACACAACGACCTAATGATGATCCTAGACCTCCTGACACTGCCTCATTAACTCTTGGTAGATAGACACTTGTACAACTTTTACAATGATGCTTTTACAATGACTCTGTACAATGATACTTTTACAATGTCTATATGCAATGCTGCCCACTTGAAGACTTCATGTGTTGAACTTCTTGCTGTTGTTCTGCACCTTGATTGCTGCTTTTGTCATGCTACCCTTTCTCACTCTTCAGAACATTAGATTGTGTATTGAGTCTTCTCTTGATGAATATATAATAGCTGCAAAAAGTCTTCAACAAAATACCTATGTCATGATAATAGCAAAACTTACCTCATCTTGTAGAGCATATGCCGATGCTAAACAAAAAAAGACAAATTAGAATACAAAGAACCTAATGCAATTAAGAGATGAACATGCATATACAGAAGATACTTACCTATAGCTTACCTCTGCTACATCATTTTGCTGCACCTTGCTCTTTGCTGCCCTAGAAAGTCTTGGTCCTTTGCACCCCTTGGTAGCACTTGATCTAGGTTTTTTCTTTCCTTCTGGGAGCACGATATTTAATCTGATGTATCTATGTAATTTAAGATCCCCAATATGTGATATTTGGTCCTATAGTATCCCTCTAAGTCTTATTTCCAATGCCATAGGTCTGACCTGATTTGGACTCTTCAAGGCAAAGTTATGCCTAATGTCTCACAATGACCTAATTATGGACTAGTTCAGTAGAGAGAAATTACACAGCATGCGACGTGTCACTGTTTCCTGCTTCAACTCTAAAATTGATATACATAAAACTACAATCTGTGCACTATCAACTAATTTTTATAGAATTCCAATCCTCTTCTCAAAGATAGGGTTATGGTGATTTTCCAAAGGTCACTTCTTTGAGATGAAATTCGGAAGCTTGCAAAAACCCTAACTTCCACAGATCATATCTCCAAAAATATAGAGAACCAAGATATAAAATTTGGTCACGATGTTGATCAGGATTACAAATCAAATGGGTTTTGATTTCAAAATCTAAGACTTCGCAGAAATGAAGTTATAGAGAAAATGCGACGATCACTTCATTTGGAGGATATATGAGATTTTTTTGATAGAGTTGAGAGGAGCTTCTATAGAGAATGTTGGAGGGATGTTAGGAGCTTAAAAAATTATTAATTATACACTATTCAATGACCAAAACCAATTATCAATGCCATGCCACAACTCCATAGGGTTTTAGCCCACAAACTGGGGTTACTAACTTCAAACATGAATATCTGTCAAACCGTGAAGAATTACTTGGCGTGTCATATATCAACGGAAACATCTCAATGAGTAGAATCCATCTAGAAGATCATTGACTCAAAATAGAGTAATTTTTCAAGTGAAATTTCCCTTGCAAGAATAGGGTAGCCCCTGGTGCTGCTTCGGTTGACATTAATGACAACCTCAGATCATCTTTAGATCAACAATCTCCCCCTTTGGCATTGATGGCAACACAAGTACTCCCCTTGCAATTAGGGGACCTATTCCTACTGCCTTCTCTCTCCATTTGACATCGATGGCAAAGGGTAACTCCCCTTGACACATAACAATCCTGTGGACCTATACACGCTTCCACTCCCCCTTTATTTTATGAATAAGGAAAATCTAATGAGAACTTGGGAGAACCCCAAGCTTCTAGTGAAAATATTCAAATGCTTCACGAGGTAAAGGTTTAGTGAAGATATCAACGATTTTTTCTTTTGTACCAACATATTCAAGTTTGATATTTTTTTCAGTGACCTTCTCTCTAACGAAATGATATTTAATCGAAATGGGCTTCATTTTGGAATACATCACAAGATTCTTGGAGATACTGATGGCATTGGTGTTATCGCAAAATATGGCAATAGGCTCATCAAACTTGACCTGAAGATCTTGACAAGTTTTCTTCACCCAAAGAACTTGAGTACAACAAGTGTCTGCGGCGATATATTCTACTTCTGTTGTGGATAATGAGATTGAGGTTTTCTTTTTGCTCAACCATGATATGAGACAACCACCTAGATAAAATGCTGCTCCACTAGTACTCTTACAATCATCAATGCTTCCTGCCCAATCTACATCTGTAAAGGCTTGAATAATGAGATTGTTTCCCTTGGGATACCACAAGCCATATTTTGTTGTGCCCTTTAGATATTGAAGAATTCTTTTGACGATAATAATATGTGATTGTTTTGGTGCTGCTTGGAATCTTGCTACTTGTCCAACTGCTTGCATAACATCTTGCTGGGAGGCTGTTACATATAGAAGACTACCAATCATAGATATGTACAACCTCTGATCCACATCCTTAGATGCATCACCTATGCTCAATTTGCAACCTGTTACCATCAGAGTAAGGATAGGTTTGCTATCTTCCATTTTGAATTTCGTGAGCATTTATTTGATGTATTTGGCTTGACATATAAATATTTCTTTCTCTTGCTGAGATATTTGAAGCCCTAAGAAGTATGTCAACTCACCAAGTAAAGACATCTCGAACTAACTTTGCATATTTTTATCAAAGTTCTTACTTAGTTGATCATCATTGCTACCAAAGATTATATCATCCACATATACCTCAATGATTCTTAAATTATCTTTATCTATTTGTACATAAAGGTTGCTATCAATAGTACCTTTCTTGAACCCTTTTTGACGTAGATATCCATCAAGACGAGCATACCATGCTCTGGGAGCCTGCTTGAGACCATACAGAGCCTTCTTTAACCTGCAAACATAGTCTTCTTTTTCTGATAGTAGAAAACCTTCAAGTTGTTCGATGTAAACTTCTTCTTCTAATTCTCCATTCAGAAATGCTGACTTAACATCCATTTGGTAGACTTTTATTTTTCTTGAACATACATAGGTGAGAAACATCTAGATGGCTTCCATTCTGGCAACTAGTGCAAATGTTTCATCGAAATCAATTCCTTCCACTTGTGCATATCCTTTGCAAAATAATCTTGTCTTGTTCCTGGTAACCTATAATCCTTCAACTATTTTGCTCCCCATGAACCTTTAATGAAACTACCATCTTGTTCAAACTACCTTCCTGTCAATCGTAGACTTGTGCCATATACTGCTGCATAGACTCCTATTGTAAAAACATTAAGGAGTCAACAAGCCAAATTGTTCAAAATAGTGAGTCACCTAATGGGGCATATTGACTTGAGTCATCATCTGAGGCAACTGTCAATTCCTCATGACCTTTTTCTTTTAAAAATACTGAAAGCATAACTACTGAAACCTTGTTATCTGCTTTGTCTTCCTGTACTTGTTTCCTTTGCCATACCTTCTTATTCCTACAATATCGAGCCATGTGCCCATAGTTGTGACACTTGAAGCATTCAATGTTGTCCATATGTGATTCCATTTGATATTTGCAACCACGAGTGATATGGCCATAGTTATGTCCTTTGAAACATTCAATATTTCACCCATCTAGCACATATTCTCTTCTGAAAAAAATCATCGTGGAACCTGTCTCGTGATCATGCAAACTTGCTTCTAGGGTTTTTGCAAATAATGATTGTACCTGTCAAAAATTTCAAAATCCCTAGCCATATGTCCATAGTTAGCACATAAAAAGAAATAACTATTAAATAAATGAACAAACTTGGAAGATTTTTCATTCTTCTTTGGAGGCAGTGTTGTAGTTTCTTGTGGTCCTTTGTTCTTGATTGCTTTGGTCTTGTTCTTTGGAGTTGAAACATTCTTCTTTGGCTTTTCACTTTAATCAAATTCCTTCTTAGAATCATCCTGCGAAGCTGTGGAGCTTGTGCCTTCATCAACTTGAGCTTTACCATCTTTAATTGCCTTCATTTTCACTTCTTCATCTGTCTTATCCTGTAAGTATTCTTTTTGCGATCCCTTGAGTTTGTTGATCTCATCATGAGTTTCATCAAGTTCTTCTTGCTTTTGAGCAATATCTTCTTGAAACCGTCTTTCCAAGATATTCCTTCTTTTTTATGCCTCCTCAACCTATAGCTTGAGAAGAGTGGTCTTCTCTACTTCTCTGTTGAGAACTTGTATCTGTTCATTCTGCTTCTCATTTTCAATCCTGAGCCTGCTTATTTCTATTGAAGATGTTTCTAATTCTTTTTCTTTTAGTGAATGACGAATATGTATCTTTGATCAGATTCATTCCCTTCAATTTTTGCTTCCTGCATCTGTTGTGTGATCTTGCTAATCTCTGCAAATGTTGTGTCGAGTTCTTGTTGCTTCTGTTGGACTTCTCTCTTGAGGTCTCGCGTCACTGTATTATTGATTTATTCCACTTCTTTTGAAGTGACTCTTCAATACATTTATATTCTTCAACTTCAATTTTGAGATCTTGAAATTATTCTTCAAGAGTATTGGAATATTTCTCCTCAGTCTTAAGCTCTTTTATAAGCTTGATTGCCTCCTTAGAAAATTCTTCTATGGTCAACCCTTCTTCATCATACTCAGAAGGATCTAAATTTTCAATAACATCTTGAATTGATTTCTTTTTTGAATAGACATTATGAAGCTTTTCCCAAAGAGCTTTAGTTGTTGAACATTGACCAACTTTTGTTTTCATAGAATTTGGCAAAACATTCAAAATTACATTCATGGCCTTTGAATTGTACCTTTTAGCTTCGTCGGTAGATGTGTCTCCAGAAACAATTGATTCCCATACTCCATGTGCCTACAAAGATACTTCCATCCTGGATTCCCATATCCAGTAATTATCTGTGTCAAAATCAGCGATTGGTACACAATACTCACTTTCTTGAGATTTTTTGTACATGTACCTTCCTTTTAAATCCTTGTAACTCACTTTTTTTACTTTCCCATCTCTATGTTCTGAAAATTGACTTCTAGCAGTTAATATGTTACTGAAGGAACCAAGCTCTAATACCAATTGTTAGAAAATATTGAGGGGGGGGGGGGGGGGGGTGTGAATCAATATTCCTTAGCAATTTTCACTTTTAAATCTTTTCAAAGAGTTAGTTAATCTTCAATTATTATTAACGTTTACACAGTAATAACATTAAATAAAAGAACCCAGGAGGCACAAATATTTTAGGTGGAAAATCCCCTCTGGGTCAAAAAACACCAAACACTTTTCTAATAAATTCTTTAATCTTCAGCCCCAACTGAAATGAAAGCAACAACTGCCTAGAATTCTAGAAATAATTCTTCTCCATCTCCCACTAGATGGACACTCCAATGCTCGAGATTCTTCAGTAGTCAACTGAACGGATGCCCCAACACCCAATGAGATACAAATCACCCTAGCACCACCCTACCACCTTGAAGTTTTCACAGGCTTGAACCTGTTGGTGACTTCATGCACTAGCCTAGCACCACCCTACTACCCTATAGAAGAATAAAATAAGAATGGACTCCTGTACTAGGGATAATGGTCCACTTTACAATGATACAGAATGATGTACAAGAAGAAGACACACTAGACCATAACCCCAACGGTGACACAACCACCCAATGACGATCCTAGACCTCCCGACACTGCCTCTTCGACTCTTGGTAGATAGAAACTTGTACAACTTTTACAATGACGCTTTTACAATGACTCTGTACAATGATACTTTTACAATGTCTGTATGTAATGCTGCCCACTTGAAGACTTCATGTGCTGAACTTCTTGCTGCTGTTCTGCAACTTGATCGCTGCTCTTGTCATGCTACCCTTTCTCACTCTTCAGAACATTAAATTATGCATTGAGTCTTCTCTTGATGAATATATAATACATGCAAAAAGTTTTCAAGGAAATACCCATGACATGATAATAGCAAAACTTACCTCATCCTGCAGAGCATATGCAAGTGCTAAAAAAAAAAAAAAATTAGAATACAAAGAAACTAATGCAATTAAGAGATGAACATGCATATACAGAAGATACTTACCTATAGCTTACCTCTTCCGCATCATCTTTTTTCACTTTGCTCTTTGTTGCCCTAGAAAGTCTTGGTCCTTTGCACCCCTTGACATCACTTGATCTAGGTTTTTTCTTTCCTTCTAGGAGCACGATATTTAATCTAACGTATCTATGTGATTTCAGATCCCTAATATGTGATATTTGGTCCTATAGTATCCCTCCGGGTCTTCTTTCCAATGCCACAGGTCTAACCCGATTTGGACTCTTCAAGACAAAGTTATGACCAATCTCTCACAATGACCTAATTATGGACTAGTTTAGTAGAGAGAACTTGTACGGCGTGCCACGTGCCACTGTTTCCTCCTTCTGCTCTGAAATTAATACAAAGAAAACTATAGCCTGTGCACTATCTGCCACTTTTTACATAATTCTAGTCCTCTTCTTAGAGAGAGAGAAATGCCACTTATTTGAGATGAAATTCGGCAGCCTACAAAACCCTAACTGCCACACATCATATCTCCAACAATATAGCGAACCAATATCTAAAATTTGGTCACAACATTCATCAAGATTGCGAATCAAATGGGTTTTCATTTCAAAATCTAAGATTTTACAGAAATGAAGTTATAGCAAAAATGCCAAGATCACTTCATTTGGAGGATATATGAGATTTCTTTTTATAGAGTTGATAGGGGCTTCTATAGAGAATGTTGGAGGGATTTTAGGAGCTTAAAAAATGATTAATTATTGACTATTCAATGACCAAAACCAATTTTGAGTGCCATGCCACAACCCCATAGGGTTTTAGCCCACTAAATGGGGTTACTAACTTCAAACATGAATAACTCTCAAACCGTGCATAATTACTTGGTGTGCCATATATCAACAAAAACATCTTGATGAGTAGAATCCATCTAGAAGATCCTTGACTGAAAATAGAGTAAGTTGTCAAGTCAAAATTCCCTTGCAAGATCAAGGTAGCCCCTACACTCCTTGGCATTGATTGGGCTACTGACATGAACGGGGTTATCAACCTAAAGAAGCAAAAGATGATATTTGAAAAGAAATTGCTTCGTGTAATAGTACCCCTAGATTCTACTGAAGGATTTCGCTATACTGAACCAATCCGTGATTATGAGAGCGATGACAATTTGGACTGCATATATAAAATAATAGTGCGAGACCAAGATTGGGTGAATCTGGCAGTGGATGGCTGAATTACATGGGATCTCGAGAGTTCCTGCTCCTCGGACTCAAATGAAGAATTAGAGCGCTAGAACAATCGACTACATGAAGTAACCATGCTGAGATGTAACATGATGACCCGGTCGCTGCACTGTGTGTCGTCAGAGGTAAGAAATTTGCCCACTTACGATGGCTTGAGTGATGTGGATGTGTTTTTGGATACATTTGAGAGGGAGGTACCGGAGAAGCAGCCCTTCCAGGCTTTGGATTGGGCACTGTGCACTAAGCCCGCGAGATGGTGGGGTACACACAAGGGTAGCATTGACAATTGGCGCAAGTGTAGGAGGATGATGCGAACATGCTTTGGTAAGCCGAAGGTATGAGTGATAGACAAATATGAAGTGAAGGATGATCCATGCACACACTTGGCTGAATCGGCTAAGGCTTATGGAGTGAAGCCCCAAATTGAATGGGTGCACTTGTTCTGTCATACCTTGGATGTCATTCCAATGAACTGGTACTTGGAGACAGAGCTCTGCCATGGCATAGGTGAATGGGATATTCTACATGAGGGATTCATAATGAAATTCAACTTCAAAGAGGGGTTTGACTGTATTGATGAAGCACTGTAAGAAGTTAAAGCAGCAATCTTTAGGATACCACAGGATCCTTTGGATCTGATTCAACTTAATTGGACTACTCTGCTGAGCCATGCACTGGAATGCTATAACGTGACTGCTGAAGAAGAAGATGAGGATCCAAGAAAGATTAATATCCCTAAAACCGAGGGTCCCCACGAGGTTGAGTGATCACAGATCGAGAATCATGATATAACCACACCACTGAAAATGAAACAGGTAAATATTGGTGTTTAGTCATTTTAGTATCCTAAATTGCTTTTCTTAAATTATCAACTGAGGCTCGTAAGCTGACGAAGTGTAGTGCACTGTATGTGCTAGTTAAACCTTCTTACTTTGTTCTTTTGTATTTTATATTGTTTTGGGCGTTTCTGTTCTTTGATCCCTAATGATGTACAATTTGAACTATGAGAAGCTGAATCTAAATTTCTTAAAGGTGAAGCAAGAGCTCAAAAGCTAGTCAAAATCTAAGTTAAAAGAAGGGAAAAAATAGAGGATCTATTCCATCTTCTCATCTAATCTTAATTCATGAATAATTCTTAAAACTAGAAGGTAAAGTTGTGAGTCATGTTGAAATAAATATAGAAAATAAAGTTAACTGAAGTACTTCTAGTTACCCAAATTTTGAAAGATGGTTTTCTTGAGATGGAATATAAGCAACTTTCTCTACTTTATGGGATCCTAAAGAACTAAATAAAAATGCAGAAAGTAACTGATTGGTTTCAACGCTTGTGTAAAGTGAATGTTTAACCATTTAGTTTAGGATGGATATCAACTTGAAATGGTGATCAAAACATTCGTTCACACAGTGCATTGGCAAACTAACTAGGAAATAAATAACAAAAACAGTGAGTAAACTAATCAACAAAGCATCCTCGTTACTTTCAACCTTACTCTATTTAAAAAAAAGTCGTTTCCTTTATGAAATGGATTGGAGAAACAAGACTGCACAACATAATTCTAACATTATGCTACTGATCAGAACTAAAAGAAATCAAACTACAAGAAATCAACCTAAGTCACAAACACTGCTAAAAGCAAATGATGAAATTAAAACTGATCAGAAAACAAATGAAAAGAAAACCTCCATCAGTGCAGGGGCCCTTTGCAACTGACTGGGTTGAGCTACTAACTAGTTGAAAATACTCGTTCAAACAATCATTGGTCAACACACGACTTTATATTATAAACAGGAACAAAAGTTCAAAATTACAGAGCTACAAGTCTGAGCTTAATACATCCAAAAACTTTGAACTGCTCTCAGTTCTGTACAACTGGCATTTAAAGAAAACATTCATAACTGTCTTTTGAGGAAAATTAGCTACAGGTGGTCTACATGTATTACAACCAATCTGCGTAAATGTTTGATCAGCTACAGGTGACTTGAATTCGAATAAGGTGGTTGCATAGAATCATTGACATAGGTGGCTAATCCAAGTTAATGCTTCAACAGATCCGTTGGATTTATTAATTAACCACAAAAGGGTAGACAAAGAGTCCTATTGCTTCTGGGTTTCATACATTTGACTCAACCTTTGACTTTGTCTTGAGCTAGCTTTTTTGTTGATCTGAGTTGCGTGACTAGGATAGGATCCATGTCGAGACAATTCCAGAGATGCCCATGTGGCCGGTTTCTTTGTTTGACACCTGTAACCTATTCAACCATGGAAGTAGCTATGGAACACATGGTTAGCTACAGAATAGGCTGCATTCCATAACTAATTTGCAAAAACTTATTTCAAATAACAAAAACATAAAAGTATAACATGTCAATCATTTAATGTATTCCTTGAGACAAAATCTATCATTTATCAGTGACAGGGATCTGTATTTTATGGAAAAAAAGAGAAAGAAGTGAGAAAAATTGTCAAAGAGAGTAATTTTGAGGTACAACATACCCCCATTGCAAAATCGTTGCATGTCCCCATGCAATTTTGCTAAAAATGTGAACTCTTCTTTCCTATTGCATTTGCTTAGATACCTCTGCTAGTACATCTAACTTTCTTCTCTTGTTCCACGTTGAAGTGACAACCATTCTGGGTTTCTTCATGATAAGTATGTATGTAAGGTTGATGACTGTTTTGTTCAATTTTCTATTCGTCCTCTTCAACTTCCTATTCTTCTTGTACCATAGCCCTAGGTGAAATATTTTGTTGTGATGAATGGTTTTATCTAATTTTCTTTGTTCCTTCAGGGTTTCATTTTCTTTCTTGATATGCCTGTTCAATATCTCTAACTCATAGATTTCCTGTTTGAGAGAGTGAGTCAGAGGCTCTTATGGATTAACAGGTTGTTCTGGATTAGTTGAGGATCTTGGATCCATTGAGGCACTTTTATTTTCCAGTGATTCTATGTAATCATAAATTTGTTGCTGCACTAGGTCTATGCCTAGGGATCCTCTATTGGGGCTGCCTTCAAAATAATGTTTAGGAGAGTTTTGAGGATTGTATGTAAATGTAACATTTTTTAGGAGATGGTACTAGGGTTTCTTCTTCTAGATTTATGAACTTTGTTCCCTTTGATGATACCTTCTTTACCATACCTCGGAGTCTAGAGCTTCTTCTAAGTTGTAGGGGGTTTATGTTCTCCTCCTTTGTACCCTTTTTCTCATTTCCTCTCTTTTCCTTCCTCTTGATTTGTTTCTTAATATTTGTCAATTTTTCAGAGATTAGTTGTTCATCATCTTGTTGTAATGAAGATTCAGATTTCTTCTCAGTAATTCCACTAGATTTCTTTTTTATCTTTCCTTTTTGCTTGATCTTCTCCCTGATCTCTATCTCAGAGACTGGCTCTTCATCATTTTTCTGTGTGGAGGACTCAGGTTTGCTTTGAATGGTCATACTGGTCTTTTTCCTCTTACTCCTTCTGACATTACCCTCTTCAGGTGATTTTGGTGTCTCTTGGAAATAGTTTCTTATCAAGAAGTTTTCCCAAGTATCTCCTATTCTTTTTTAGATGATACTCAACCAGTATTTTTACCAACCCATGATGGTACATAGTTGTGTCTATGAATTCTATTTTCTTATGTACATTTGAAGCCACCCACCTTAGGCTGTTTAGAAGGAAGAAAGGGATGTTGATGTTTCCATTTTTTAGAAAGTTCATCAATAAATGTATGTGATAAACATATATTCATCCGAATCTTCCCTCATAGGTAATAAATTTTTGTAATATGAAAAGCATGATTCTCCATTTATTTTTAAGTGCTGAAATAGGAATTCCTTTTCTAAACACAGTGACATCCATACCTGGGTTCTTGAAGATTACCTTCCATGATTCACTATGATTTTTTTTTTTTTTTGAACCATCTCTCACCAAGTCTTGGCAGTTCTGTAGCCTCTGCTATGTAAGATTTTGTTACTACAAACTTAATGTCTCCAATCTCTACTTCTGTACCATCGAATGATCTAGAAAAGTATTTTGTGATCTCCTTGTGATATCCATCAAAATTTTCAATGAAATTTAGCCATCCAGTCTTCTACAACGTCTCCTTGAGTTGTGGGTACCCTTCCCTAAACTTTGCCCCTACGGGCTCTACCCTGACAACTAGTCCCATGGTCTTTGTTTCATAGAATTTTCTAACCTTCAAAATTACTCTCCTGGTCTATGAAATGGACTGACTACAGGTATGGTGAAAAAGAACTATGGGTTTGAATGGAATAAGTAGATGGTGAGGGTTCGGAGAGATGTGAATATGTTGGTCACATCGTAGTTTTGACAGTTAACAGATTTATTAGAGACTGTTTAAGTACAGAGTAGCGGAGGTGTGGTATGATGAAATCATTATAGACCATTTGGTATCAAATGTGGAAGATGTCGTATCATGAAGTGGCAATCAATTCAAATGATGACTTGCTAAGGAGACATATGATCATTCATATTATACATGACTTATGTTTATGACTTGTTGTTTGAAATAAATTTGCATTTTACCTTTAGAACTTAACCTTTTTCTTGATAATTCTTTTGGCGTTGATCCATAGGTACTTTGAGGATGGTTGATCTCCAAAACTTGATTCTTCAATTTCCCTGCATTCATGATTTATTTGTAAGTTGTACAATTGTGCCAAAGCTGATAAGTAAGTTGTAGCTGTAGAATCATATTAGTTGCAGAATGGAATCAGCTGCAGAATGTGAAAAGAAGGAAAAGTGAAATATGGATTATGAAATATATATGTAAAAATAAAATGGAAATGAGTTATGACAGTGAGATGGAATGAGATGTAAGATATAGGGTGAAATGGGGTAAAACTGTAAGAAGATAAAATGTAATGAAATATGATAGTGAGATGAAGTGGAACTGTAGAAAAAAATGAAAACAGAATGAGATGGAATGAGATGATGAATTTGCAGACTCTAAACTGTAAATGAATGTATCTTTTTGTCACTAATTATTACAAAAAGGAAATGGAAAATATAGGATATCATAAATCTTTGATTTTCACCCTTTATTTTCTGTATAAGGATGCCAATCAATGATTGGTTTTCAACCTCATACAATTTTTTGTTTTTTTTTGTTTTGTTTTGTTATATATATATAGATTTTCAAGGAAAAATAAAGACTAAGTTAGTGGAGAAGAAGAATTCTTCTTCACTAGCTAAATTTTAGAGTTATCCTAGAAAATCTTAATGAAATCCTTTCTTGAAACTGGTTTTTAATATATCTTCAACCAATTACCATTCACAAGAAGATGTATTTTGCTTCCATCTATTGTCCTTATCTTTACTGCTCCATTATTAAAGACTTCTTCAGTCTCATATGGCCTAAGCCAATGAGTTTGAAACTTCCCTTGAAAATCTTTGAACTTTGAATCGAACAAAAGTCCCCAAGCTCCTGCTTGAAACTTCTTCTCCTTAATATATTTATCATGCCATTTAGCCTTCTATTGTTGGACTATACTGGTTCTTTGGAATACATCTTGTCTGATTTCATCAAGTTTATTAAGATTCTCCAATCTATGTTTCTGTGCCTCTGATAAATCCAATCCCAATTGGATTTCCATCTTGAAGGTTTTGATTTGAAACTCTATAGGGAACAGGGCTTGTTTCCCATAAATAAGTTCATAGGGCGTATGTCCCATTGTGTTCCTCCATGTAGTTCTATAGGCCCATAAGGTTTCAGGAAGCCTTTCTGCCCAATCTCTTCTATGTAGATGCATAGTCTTGGTGAGAATTCCTTCAATCACCTTATTTGTAGATTCAACTTGACCATTTTCTTATGGATGATAAGGAGTAGATTTCCTATGTTTGATCTTGTAATCTTCCACAAGACCCTTCACCATTTTAGATGTAAATTGAGATCCCTTATCTGTCACAATTTCTCTTGGAACACCAAAACGAGTGAAGATGTCCTCAGAAAGAAAATTAACTGCAGATTTTTCATTAGAAAAAGGTAATGCTTTGGCCTCTACCCACTTAGTGACATAATCAGTGCATACCAATATATACTTCTTTTGCTTAGATGAAGGATTAATTGGCCCAACAAAATCTAAGGCCCATTTTTCAAAAGGTTCAATGAGTACCTGAATTTGTAGTGGAATTTCATTTGAAGGAGCAGGTTTCCCTACCCTTTAGCAGCTGTCACACCTCCTGACATATTCTTTGGCATCTTTGAAGATGGATGGCCAATAATATCCTAAAGAAAGGATTTTATAGGCTGTCCTCTTGTAAGAAAAGTGTCCACCACACGGCTCATCATGACATGCCTTAAGAATCTCAGGCATTTCATCTTCCCTAACACATCTTCTGATCATAAGATTTGGGCCTATTTTATACAATTCATAAGTGATCCATAAGTATCTTGAACTTATCTGAATGATTTTTATTTTTTCTCTAGGAAACAAATGTGAAGGTAATTTCCCTATGACTAAGTAATTAACAATATTTGCAAACCAAGGAGTTTGAGTATTTACTGCTAAAATATATTCATTAGGAAACTTATCTTCAACCGGAGTGTCATCTTTGATATTTTGGATAATCAACAACTGTGTTTTGTTTTCCAGGTCTATCTAGCACAGTAATATTGAATTCTTGCAAGAGTAAAAGCCATCTTGTAACTCTGCCATTAGTAATAGGTTTATTCATTAAATATATAATTTCAGAGTGATCTGTATGAACAAAGGTTTCATAGCCTGTTATATAATGTTTTAACTTGTTTTTTGCATGAACAACAACTAAAATTTCCTTTCCAGTTATAGTATAGTTCAACTCAGTGGGAGTCAAATTCTTACTTGTATAGTAGATGGCATAGGGAATCAAGTCTTTTTGTCCTAATACAGCTCCCAAAGCTATATCTGAAGCATCTGTTGAAATGTGAAAAGGTAGTTTCCAATTTGGACCTCTCAAGATGGGTGCTTCAGAAATTTTTGTTTTTAAAGTCTCAAATGCTAACTGGCAGTCAGGATTCCAATTGAATTCACAATCCTTGGTGAGTAATTTGAAGAGTGGGGATGGTATTTTAGTGAAATTTTCTATAAATCGTCTATAGTATCCTATGAATCCTAGAAAACTTTGAACATCCTTTTGGAAATTTGGAATTGATAATTTAGAGATGACTTCAACCTTAGATTTATCAACTTTAATCCCATCTCCTGAAATGTGATGCCCTAAAACAATACCTTCTGTAAACATCATAAACCATTTTTCATGGCTTAGTGAAAGGTTTGCTTCCTTACATCTTTTAAGAAATCTTTCCAAAATTTTCAAAGCTTCTTCAAATGTATTCCCATAGACTGTAAAATAATCCATATATACCTCTACACAATCATGTATTAGATCAGAAAAAATTCCTAGTACTGCTCTTTGGAATGTTGCAGGTGCATTACATAACCCAAAAGGAAGTACTCGATAGGCACAAGTTCCCCATGGAAAAGTAAATGTGGTATTATCTTGATCTTCAGGTGCCACCTGAATTTGATTATAACCACTAAAACCATCCAAGAATGAGAAATACTTCTTACCTGCTAATGTATCTAACACTTGATCTATAAAGGGCAAAGGAAAATGGTATTTAAGGGTATCTTTATTCAATTCTCGGTAATCGATGCACACCCTCCATTTACCATTCTTTTTAGGCACAATTACTAAAGGGGAAACCCATTGGCTATCTGAAATTGGGTAAATGAAGTTTACATTCAACAGTTTTTGCAACTCTTCTTTCACAATTTCCATAAGATTTGGATTCATTCTTCTCTGAGGTTGTCTGATAGGTCTACAATTTTCCTTAATGTAGATGTGATGTATACAAATCTTAGGACTAATTCCTTTCATGTCAGTATATTCCCATGCATATGCAACAGAATGTTGTTGTAATGTCTTTATTAGCTTCTCCCGTTGTAATTTCTCCAAGTTATTGTTTATGTTCAATGTTCTCCCTGGAAAGATTTCAATTGTAGAGCTACCAAATTCTTCCACAGGATAAAGAGACATCTGCCTAGATGACAAATATTCAATATTGGATTTTTCTTGAAATTGATCATGTTCATATTCTAGAGATGATTCAAAATTTTCCATTGTATTTAAGATTTGACTATCTTCACTAATATCTGAAATAGTAAAATAAGGCTGAATTTCATTTTCATCATCAATCCATTCTTTGTCATCTATTTCTGTGATTGTTCTTGCTGGAGGATATAGAGTGAATTTCTTTGTTGAATTCCCGTCAGAAATATACATATCACTAGATCTACAGCTAATGAAAGCATCAGTTGTGGCCAACCAAGGTCTTCCTAATATGAGTGGATGTCCTCCTAGATTGTTCTTGGGGATTAAGATCATAAAATCAATAGGATATTCCCAGGAATCTAAGGATACTGAAATATCTTCTAAAACTCCATTTGGTTTGAATACGGATTTGTCCGCTAATTGCAGTAATGTAAGGGTGTAAAGAAGATTAGGAAGCTTGAGTTGTTCCATGGTTTGTTTGCTCATGATGTTTATTGCTACCCCTAAATCAATCAATGTATTTGGAATTTCAACTCTATTGATATGTGTTTTCACAATTGGACTTCTTGGATCTACATATTTTTGTATGGCCATTTTTCCCATCATTATATATACTATTTTTCCTACTAGGTGAATTCTTTTTGTTTCTTTTGCTTTTCTTCCTGGTTTCTTTATGCTCAACTCCTTTATTGTTGTAGCTAGGATTGGAATCTCCCTAATGGCTTGTAACAAAGGAATTTTAATACAAACATTTTTCAATTCATCTAGAAAATCATAATTAGGCAACATGATTTGCTTTTCTACTTCTCTATCAACTTGTAATATTTCAGGAAAAAGAGGTGCAGAAGTAGATACTTGCTGCTCAATGATAGGAGTTGAGTTCACTGGTTCTTTCTATTTTTCATTTTAAATATTTTGGTTTCGGAGAGATGTTCCCTCAAAACTTTTATTGGGTTGTAGAGAATCTTCCTTAGAATTGTCTTGTTCCTGAATAAATACAGAAGGTCTTTCCTTTTCTAATATCCTACCAGATATTAGTGGAACATCATCGAGATATAGAGGAGTGATCATATAATTTGGAAATTGTTTTCCTTCCACCATGTAAGTATTATGAGTATTTTTATTGTTGGGTTTTGGTAATGGTTGGGCAGATAGCTGATTTGGTCTTTGCTGAAATGGCAGTAAGAGTTGAGGACTTTGGTTTTGTTGTGGAATTTTTTGTGGAAATGGTAATGAAAGTTGAGGGTTCTGATTTTGAAGTTGTGGCTGCTGATTTTGTTGTGGAATGTGTGGGGGAGGATAATTCTGATATGATGGAGGGTATTGATAATATTGAGAAAATCTCCCATAAGGATTTTGTACTGCTTATGCCCAAGGTTGAGATTGAGATTGAGGTTGAGGCCAAGTTTTTTGCCAAGAATTCCAATTTGGTGGGGGCTGAAGATACATTTGATTGTGAAATCCCTGATTTTGTGGCCCTTGCCAAGGTTTTCTAGAGACAAAGCAAAGAGGTTCTGCTGAATTTGGAACTTTTTCTTCTTGAAAAAAAACCTTAAGACCTGGAATCGAAGGACAACCCTTGGTTTCATGATTCTCTAAGAAATCCATACAAGTCTATAATTTTTGCATCTAAAGGGCATTATCTTGGAGCATGTTTTTTTTTCTGCCTTTTGGATAGAAAATAGCTAAAGCATCAACCTCAGTTTTCTACTTGTTTTGCAACTTAAGGGTGTCTATTTGCTCACTAATACTCCCTAGAATATTTGTTTTGAATTCATCAAGCATATTTCCAATTTCTGCCCTACTCACTGATCCAGTTGCAGATTTATTTACTCTAACAAGAGAAGGAATCTCTTGGACCTTTCCCAGTTTTTGGATTTCCCTCTTGAGAGATGAACACATAATTCTCCTATATCATTTAATGGGAGTTGAGAGATATGTCCCTTCCCCATCATATTAAGGATATCTATCCACTCATCTCTAATGGCTTTTAATAAAAGAGCTTTTAAGGTATCTTCATCTAAATTGTCCATCTTTGCTCTTTTCAAATTCTAGTTGAATCTCTCAATCAAATCCTCTAAATTTGCATCCTCTCTTTGCATAATTTTGAACACTTCATCTTTGTGATTGGTAGGCATGCAATAATCCAAATATCTATCCAAAAACACTTTTTTCATGTCATTCCATGTTCTAATGGATTGAGTGACTAACCCCATGAACCACTTCAAAGCAGCTTCTTTTAGTGTTGAAGGGAACAACTTAAGTTTTTGAGAGTCTTCTATATAATCATAGGTTTTGCACAAGATTTCAAACTCAAATAAAAATGTTTCAGGGTCCTCACTTTTTAACCCATGGAAGTTTGGGAGGACAGAAGGTAAGATATTTTTCATTGTGGCATTTGTTTCTTCATCCACTATAGGGAATCCAAAAGAATTATCTATTTCTCTATTTCCTTTTCCTCGTCCATTATTTCCTCTACCTATTCCTCTACCCTTTCCTCCAAACAGTGTGAATTCTCCATCCTCTCCTTCTTCTGCCATTATAGTTTCTTTAGGGTCAGTATAGGGTTCAACCTGCAAGGTTACTTTCTCCTCCTCTAGTTATTCTATTAATGGGATATGAGAGAGAGGTTCTACTTCTTCTTCCCCACTAGGTATTCCTAATTCTTCAACTAAAATGTGCTTCCCTGTAGAGGTGAAAAAGGCTACTCCTGCTATTGGAGATCCAAGAATTTTCTCCTCTAGGATTGACTTGGTAGATGAAGTAGGAGATTCTTTTGACTAGATTTTTGCCCCGAGAATTTCAGGAGTTCTATGGTTGGGAGTATGAGTTTGGGATGGAGGTGTATCTCTTCTTGTTCTTGGTGGAGTAGGTGGTGTTGTAGGAATTGAATTCTCGCTTCTAGCTATAAATCTACCCCTAGAGTCTCTTTCTCTATGCATATCATTTTTTTTAATATAAGAGATAAAATTACCTAGTTACACTTCCCCGGCAATGGCACCAAAATGTTTAGTCAATTTATTATCCTAAATTGCTTTACATAAATTATCAACCCAGGCTCATAAGCTAATGAAGTGTAGTGCACTGTATGTGCTAGTTAACCCTTCTTAATTTGTTGTTTTGTATTTTATATTGTTTTGGGGGTTTCTATTCTTTGATCCCTAATGATGTACAATTTGAAATATGAGAAACCGAATCTAAATTTCTTAAAGGTGAACCAAGAGCTCAAAAGGTACTCAAAATCTAAGTTAAAAGAAGGGAAAAAAAATAACAACATCTATCCCATCTTCTCATCTAATCCTAATTCATGAATAATTCTTAAAACTAGAAGGTAAATTTGTGAGTCATGTTGAAATAAATACAGAGAATGAAATTAACTGAAGTACTTCTAGTTACCCAAACCTTCAATTTTGAAAGATAGCTTTCTTGACATGGAATATAAGCAAATTTATGTACTTTATGGTCTAAAGAACTAAATAAAACACGCAGAAAGTAATTGATTGGTTTCAACCCTTGTGTAAAGTGAATGTTTAACCATTTAGTTTAGGATGGATATTAGCTTGAAATGGTGATAAAAAACATTCATTCACACAGTGCATTGGCAATTTGAACTAGGATATAAATAACAAAAACAGTGAGTAAACTAATCAACAATGCATCCTCATTAATTTCAACCTTACTATGTTTAAAAACAAAGTTGTTTCCTTTATGAAATGGATTGGAGAAACAAGACTACACAATTGAATTATAATATTATGCTACTGGTCATAACTAAAAGAAATCAAACTACAATAAATCAACCTAAGTTACAAACATTGCTAAAAGAAAATGATGAAATTAAAATTGAACATAAAACAAATGAAAAGAAAACCTCCTTCAGTGCAGGGGCCCTCTGCAACTGATTGGGTTGAGCTACTAACTAGTTGAAAAGACTCTTTCAAATGATCATTGGTCAACACACGACTTTATATTATAAACAGGAACAAAAGTTTAAAATTACAGAGTTGCAAGTATGAGCTTAATACATCCAAAACTTCGAATTTCTCTCAGTTCTATACAACTGGTATTTAAAGAAAACATTCATAACTGTCTTTTGAGGAAAATTAGCTACAGGTGGTCTACACGTATTACAACCATTCTGCGTAAATGTTTGATCAGCTACATGTGACTTGAATTCGAATAAGGTGGTTACACAGAGCCATTGAGACAGGTGGCTGATCCGAGTTAATGCTTCAACAGATCTATTGGATTTATTAATTAACCACGAAAGGGTAGACAAAGAGTCCTATTACTTCTGGGTTTCATACGTTTGACTCCACCTTTGACTATGGTATTGAGCTAGCTTTTTTGTCGACTTGGGCTGGGTGACTAGGATAGGATCCATGTTGAGACAATTCCAGAGATGCCCATGTGGCCGGTTTCTTCGTTTGACACCTGTAACCTATTCAACCGTGGAAGTAGCTATGGAACACACAATTAGCTGTAGAATAGGCTGTGTTCCGTAGCTAATTTGCAAAAACTTATTTCAAATATAAAAAACATAAAAGTATAACATGTCAATCATTTAATGTCTTCCTTGAGACAAAATCTATCATTTATCAGTGATGGGGATCTGTCTTTTATGGAAAATAAGAGAAAGAAGTGAGAAAAGTTGTCAAAGAGAGAGTAATTCTGAGGTCCAACAATTGGTATGGAGGCGAAGCCCAAATTCGTGAAGATTGGAAATTACTGGGATGACATGATGGTAGATAAGGTCGTTAAATTGCTCCGCGAATACTAGGATTTGTTCCCTACCAAGTTTACGGAGCTAAAGAGGATAATAGGAGACCTGGGCGTTACAAAGATCACATTAAAACTCGACACAAAGCTGGTTAAGCAAATACCTTATCGTCTCAATCTGAAGTATAAGGAGAAGGTCTGCATAGATCTAGACAATATGCTCACGACATGCATCATTGAGCCCATAGAAGAATCTGATTGGGTAAGCTCAATGGTGGTACAAGAAAAGAAGCAGAGGGATGAAATAAGGATATGTGTAGATCTCAGGAAGTTTAATGACGCTTGCATACATGATCCCTTCCCGACTCCGTTCATTGATGAGGTATTGGATAATGTAGGTGCCCAGGAAGCATACTCCTTCACTGATGGGTTCTTTGGGTACCATCAGATCAAAATCGCACCTGAAGATAGAAGCAAGATGATGTTCGTGACCGAATGGGGATGTTTTCAGTACACTGTAATGCCTTTCGGATTGAAGAATGCGCCTGCGATTTTTTTGCGCATAGTCATTGCTACATTCATAGAATTCATTCATAAGTTTTTGGAGGTGTACTTTGATGACTGGACTATGTTTGGGTTGGTAAAATACCATGTGGCTAGTTTGCACTTAATGCTAGATACTTGTTGAAGGTACCAGATTGTGCTCAATATGAAGAAATGTTTATTTTGTGTTCCTTTGAGGACTCTGCTGGGTCATGTGGTTTGTGGACAAGGACTGATGGTAGATCCTGCGAAGATCACAGTCATACTTAACTTGGAGGTGCCGAGGAGTGTAAAATAGTTGCACGCAACCTTGGGACATACTGGGTACTATAGGAAGTTTATCAAGGGATACGCCTAGATCACCATGCCTATGGAGAAGTTGTTGAAAAAGGATGTAATGTTCTGATGGAATGGGGAATGTCAGAAAAGCTTGGATGTACTAAAAGGAAAAATGGTCACCACGCCGATTTTAGTCTTCCCAGACTGGAAGAAGGAGTTTCATGTACATGTAGATGCGTCATGTGTAGCAATAGGAGCAATACTGACACAAGCCGACTGATGAGAATTGGACCATCCTATAGCATTCACAAACAGAAGGTTATCCAAGGCTGAGAAGAACTATTCCACCACCGAGCATGAAGGATTAGCCATGGTATACTTCCTCCATAAGTTTAGACACTATTTGTTGGGTGGGCATTCTAAGATGTATACGGATCATTTTGCATTGAAATACCTGGTCAATAAGCCTGTGTTGGGGGGGGGGGGGGAATCTATAGGTTGTTGTTATTATTACAGGAGTACGATCTTGAGGTTATTTTGAAGCTTGGACGATTGAATGCAGGACCAGACCATCTATCACGTATCGAAATGGGGGAAGAGCCCACTAATTTGGAGGAGGGATTGACTGACGCATAACTATTCACAGTGCGCATCGTAGATGGTCAATTTGAAGACATCATATGCTTCCTAACGACCAGAACTACACTAGAAGGCTACACCGTCCAATAGAAAAAAGGAGTTAGTGGTGCGCGTGATAGACTTTTCTATCATTGTCGGCCATCTGTACAAAATGGGACCTGATGAAGTATTATGACGATATGTGCTAGAGTTTTGAAGGAGAAGTATCCTCACAGATGCTCATTGGGGCATCGTGGGAGGCCATTATGCAGGAAGAGTGATCGTGCAAAATATTCTATGCGCAGGGTTGTGGTGACCAACCCTCCATCAGGATTACAAAGCCTACTACAGGGCGTGTAATGTGTGTCAAAGGACTGACATGCCATCACGGAGAGATGAGCTACATCTGAACCCATAGATGACGTTACAACCTTTCGAGAAATGGGCAATAGATTTTGTGGGACCCATTTAGCCCCAATGAAAGAAGATGGGAGAATGGTACATTATCACCGTGATTGAGTATTTGACTCGATGGGCGGAGGCATAACTTATGAAGGACTACATAGGCATGACTACCGCGAAGTTTTTATTTGAGTATGTACTGACGCGATTTGGGTGTCCAAAGAGTTTGATGAGTGATCGTGGTACACACTTTTTGAACGAGACGATCAGCGCGCTGACGGAGGAATTTTAGGTATATCACTAGAAAAGCATGCCTTATCACCCACAGGCTAATGGGATGGTGGAAGCATTCAATAAGGTGTTGGAGAATGCGTTGACCAAGGTTTGCAAAACTCAGTGAAGTGATTGGGACCTGTGCATACCCACCATACTATGGGCCTATCAAACGACATGCAAAAATTTGACTGGACAGACACCCTTTAGGCTCGTATATGGTGTTGAAAAATTGCAGAGGTCAGCTGGAAAGTGATTGTTAAAGTTACTGTTCATGATTTGACGATAAGAATGTGGCTAAATGGAGTGGGCGACCGACATTTAAGACATAATTTATGGGTAATATCCTTGGAAATCTGCCATGAATTTGGCATTAATGAACCGAATGTGGGGCGAACAGTTGGATTTGAATTCAAAATGGCCTATAAATTACAGGTGGAGGCCCAATGAAAAAAAATTGACCTTTTTAACATTGAGTTGGTGAATTCTCAGATGTGCATGATCCACACATTCCTCGAAGCATTTCTTGACTACCTAGTGTTTGATCAATTTCTAGAATCCAACCGCAATTTCATCTATTATTTTATTCTAGGATCTGAAGCTATGGACGTTGAAGCAATGAGAGCCAAGGGGGTTGTGCCGAAGGTTGTTATGGAGGCAGAGGGAGCTACTCCAGAGGTTTCAGAGGTACTAGATGATGTCCCCAAGTCACCACGGATGCCTAGACCGAAGCCCACCCCAACCAAGGAGAGTGCAAAGGATAAGAAGGGTAAGTAGGTTGCGATACTGGTGCGTGCGTTGCCCAGAAGAAACCCACCGAAGGACAAGCCCACTGCATAGGAAAAGGCTAAAACCATTTACTTGGAGCTAGAGGAGGAAGAAATTGAGGACATCTCGATGGATGATGAGGACTTGGGGGTGGAAGTGGAGGAAGTTGAAGTCGAGGGTTCTGACCGTATCACTAAGTTGCTTGAACACGTCCCTCCCCGCAAAGGCAAGACCAAAGTGCCGAAGGACATTGATGAAAGCAAGGTTGCCTTGCGCACACCTTTGCTGCTGGATGATGTTGTCTTTAAAGGACCATGCTTGGGGAGGTTTCCTTTGTTAAAACTGGAAGATTGGGACTTAGCTAACCATGAGAAGTTCCCGCACTTGTCGACAAAGCAGCTAATGCTCTGCGTTGTTCACACAACCACCGGGATGACTGCATTAGAACTGCGGAAGTGGCTGAGGGGAGTAGACAAGGCAGGTCTGCTCAACCTATTATGGGTGCACACTACAGTCACACACCCATTACTGTATTGGTCATCAAGCAATTGCTATGATTGGTGCACGATGGGTGTCTATGGCTGGAGGAGCCGATACCCATCATCGACAGGTTGATCCATAGGATCACATGACTGCCCTATACAAGGGAGGATCCAACCATGATGTTTAGGGGAAGAGGTGGTGAGGAAGCGCTCGTGGAGGCCATGAAGGAGAAATTCAATCTCATGAAGAAGCCGCAAGGCTATGCCATCTCGAGTATCTGCGATCCTGTGGTCAAGGTGGCCACATAGATTTTGGCAGGAAAAGTTATGAGGAAGTTTCACGTAGATGAAGTGCCAACACCAATTGTTACACAAAAATATCGTCACCATGACTATTTGCAGTCAGTATGGGTCTATCATCACTTATACTGTCCTCCTAAGCAAGTCTCAGACCTCAACTCTTCTTGTCAAGCTTTGACAATGAGAGAAAGACATTAAAAATCAATAAAGCTCTGGTTCCGCACTTTCTCTCACTTTTGCCTGCAGGCCCGCACCCTTTGTTCATGTTACCTGTGTATCTGCACGCTCTGTCTGTAAAGGGGTGGGTGCGTACCCCTGTGAAAGTCAAAAAGGCACAAGTTTATTCTAAAAAACTCACTTTGGGTTAATTCTAAGTGATTCTAGAAGGAATTTTGACGTGGATTGTTCGCTCCAAGATGGTTCATGCATCCCAAAAGAGAAGGAACTAATCCCTTGATAAGAGGAGCTATCCCTTTGAAGGAGGGCTTTATCCCTTTGAAGGAGGACTTAGTAACTTCCCTCCATTGCACTATAAATTAAGGCATTGGGTCAGTTGCTAGAGAGGTTAGAAG